>JAJEJO010001722.1:368590-450451 GCA_020662805.1 Glaucomys volans
AGATTTTTGGGATTGGCTGATCTCACTTAGCATAACAGTCTCCAACATCATCCATTTACCTACAAATGCCATAATTTTATTCTTCTTTTTGGCTGAGTAATATTCCATTGTGTATATATACCACAGTTTCTTTATCCATTCATCTACTGAAGGGCATCTAGGTTGATTCCATAATCTAGCTATTGTGAATTGAGCAGCTATGAACATTGATGTGGATTAACACTCCTTGTAAGTAACATTTCATTTCAGTATGCATTATAGTTTCAGAGACTGTCAAAACACAGTCTGATACAAAAATAGTTTAAAGAACTTAAGATTTTCAAAAACTTTCTCTAATTTGGAACTTTCTAAAACATTACATAGATGTTTTTCTATAAATTAATGCATTCAAGTCACTGAGGTACAGGACATTTCACAAAATAATTGTTTCAAGGATCCATGTCAGCAGGACAAGTACAGTAACATTTCTGGCAAGTTAATTTCCTACAAGTAATTTGCTCCAAATGATAATTTGGAAGATAGTGTGGCTATGTTAATAAAAAAAAGGAATGTCTAATACAAGCAAGGACAGTAAAATAAGTTAATTTTAATAATATTCTAAACAAAGCATTATTTGAAGGATTGTCTTTTTGCTATCCTCTTTCAAATTTCGTATATCTTTCAAAGTCTAGTGAACACTCAGTAGAATTTTCAGGATTTTTTGCACACTTATCTATACTATACACTGTGGCTCCATCAATACAAGGGAAAAATTAGCAGGAGAAATAAATCAATGCACAAGTTAATGGGAATTAAATATAATATTTTTACTTATACTGGCATTTATTGCAAGTGAATATTTTTGCTCCTTGGTTTAATAATGTGGAAAATGGGAGAAACTATAATAAAGTAAATATTATGATAAAACAATCATATCCACACTATGGCTACATCATTTGCTGCACTTTCTCACAATGCATTATTCTTACCTTCTGAGGAAGTTTCTGTACTGTTCATCTCTAGCTTGAGCTGTCCTCCGCATTATGTTCTGGAAAACTTCTCGATCTAGTGCCCATGTTTTAACATTGGTAATAGCTTTAGAAAAATGAAGAAAATAACAAAACATTATTTAGCATCACATTAAGAAAACTTTCCAAAATGTTAATCAATGAATTTGCATTTCTTGGAAAATGCATTATTTAAACATGCAAATGGAAGGAAGCATCAAAATAAATACTAATTTTATAAATCATTTCGACTTTGAAGTGTACCATGATTCAGTAGCGGAAGATTTTTCTTTCTAATTATGTTTTGGTTATGATGGTATTCAAATGAGTTTGCAGTTTCCAATTACACACTACCTCAGCAGGATGCATGTGAGGGAAGACCAGTCAACCTGAGGCCAATCTAGAGAGTAAAGAAATCACAAGCAGGTAACTGCTGAGAGTATGTGTATATGTGTATGTTTTTTGTGTGTCTTTTTATGTGGTTTAGATCATATTGCCAAAGAGAGCCTATATATTTTAAGGATCTCTGCAGTTATTCACATGAAATGCATACAAATAATTTTTACAGAGGTTATAAGAGACAGTTTTTACGACAAAAACATTTTTAATAGGAAAGACAATAAAGGCAAGCATAAAATCCCAAAAGGAAGTAGAGTAGAAGCAGCAGCTCTAAAAATAATTTAAATGAAATTACAATTGTAAGATTTTAAAAAATTAAGTGATGAGAGCCTACAAAATAGATCAGGAACCAAAGCCCCAGTTTATCAAACTTTAGAGTGAATGAGAATTATCTTGATATTTTTGCTACAATATGGATTCCTGGGCCTCCTGACCACAGATTCTTCTTCACATTTGGAGTGGAGCCCCAGAGTATGCATTTTCATTAAATGCCTCAGAATGTAACCCAGCTCCAAACACTGAGAAACACCACATTTAAATAATTCTGAAGAAAATCCAAGGTTGCAGGAAAAAAATCAGTAAAAATAAGAATCCTTAGGAGAAGCCATTAAACTAATCCTGAAAGTCATTAATGAAAAATCCCATGTCTTTAATTCACATCCTTTGTGATACTTACACATTTTTCATTGGTGTGATTAATTTTTCTGGTTTATGATATGCTCAGAACTTTATGGAAACTAGAAAGCAAACGTTCTGAATGAGCCAGAGACATACATCTGCATAGGAAACGGTGCAGTGGCAATTTAAAAAATGTTGGAATCATTTAGTTTAAAGTCATTTTTAAATTGTGTTTACAGGTACCTGAAATAAAAGTTTGTTTAACTTGAATTGTTAAGATAAATGCTTCCATATAAGTCCTATTATAGGCATAGCATTTCTATGAATAAGAGCATATGGGGAAAACTGGAAGACAAAGATTGGACCAAGATGCAAACATGACTTAACAAGATAATCTTACAGGACCATATAACAATTCAAAGACAGCATTTCATCTCCTGTTACCTTTCACAGAGGCAGTCCTGGTACAGTTGTATAAAATGGCTAGTTCCCCAAATGTGGTCCACATAGGGATGGATGATAGCAATTTCTCTCCTTGGAACACCTCTACTCGACCCTCTATTAAGTAGAATTTAAGAAAAACACAAATAATAAATATAACTTATTATTGGATTCTGTGAATTAAACAGCAACCACCACCAGAATGTATGAAAAGCATACAGGTGAGACATCTTGCGATTCTCATTATAATACCGTGGTTCAAAGTGCAGATTGAGACCAGCTCTGCCACTTATCTTGGCAGAAGTTCCTACCTGAAGTTCCTCATCAATAATGGGAATAATAATAATAATAGTGATAATAATAACAATTTCACATAATTGTCATGAGAATGAAATAAGTTAATGGAGGGAAGGAACACAGAATGAGGGCTGGTATACAGCAAATGCTACGTCAGCTGTTACTTATATTGCTACCACTCTGATGCAGCTCTTCCCCTGAAGTGGTGAATGGCAAGTGTTTTGTTTAAAATTTATTCTACCTTATGCAAACTGTAGTATATGAAATGATTCACCTTTTATTAGAAGTCCAAAAATCATGGTGTACCTTGAAGACACACAACAGCTGATCACTGTGACAGAAGGATGATGCTTATCATACCTGATAAACACTGGTCCTGGAGTCAGATGCCTGGCTCTGGGTCCTGGCTCTACTAACTATTGGCTGTGTGACCTTGGACAAGCTGCTTCATGGTCCTCCCTGTTATCTAACCTCTCATTCATTTAAATGCAATAACTATTAATCATAAAAACAAGTCACCAGCAAGAGTGCTTGTTGGCACTTGTCTGTACCTAGGCAAAGGTGAAAGGAAGGGAGAGGCAGAGTTAAGATACACACAATTCTTTTACTCTGGCAGCTCTCATCTCCTTCCTCTTCAATGAAATCTTATCTAACCAAACTCATAAGCCAAAAGTACGCAAATTCTTAAAGGAAGAAAATGGTAATGTCCCTTCTCTTGAAGTATTAATTTCTTTCTCCTAAATTATCACTATGTAGATCTGGGTCCATCCTTTCATTCAACAAATCTTATCTAAGTACCTTCATTGTGCCAGGAATTCTTTGGATGCCACAGCGACAAAGTGGACAAAAGAAACAAAGAAAACCTTATAATTCAGTATGGAAAACAAAAAGCAAATCTTTGTTTTGGTTCAAAATCCCACAGATTAGAAATGTGACATAGTAATTTCCCATTACAGTTAATTCTATTCTATCAAAGTCACTTAGTGGTACTGTCCAGTTGATATCACAGATCTTAATGCATTTCAAGGCTTTTTCCTAATTGGTTATGGCTCATGGGACCTGAGTAATGCTGAAGGGTTATATGGAATACAGAATTTCTAAGTTAATATGATGTACTATTTGCTATTCATGCTATATTCTACAAAGGGGGATTTTTAATTATCAAATTAATTTGCTCAACCAGATAATTAAACAAGGCAAATCATTCCTTAGATGACAGCATAATTAATTCAAATAAAAAACCATCCAATTTCCATTTCCATGTGTGCTATATCCCTGATCTCAATAGCCACATTGATGCTGATGTCTGTTCAACCTCTTCCCTCCCCAAGTTTTTCATCAGAGTTATAGGCAAGGAACAAGATGGGCTGACATGAGTATCTCATGCCCTCCTAGCAGGTTCCACAATTCTTGTTGATTTAATGACCTATCTTCTCTTTCCAGAATTCTCTAGTGTTGCTAAAACAGATGTGAAATGCCCAAGAGAAAAGCTGCATGAGGGAAAAATTGTTCTGAATCACCTGTCCCTATAAAAATGAAGGCTGTTTTAGATATACTAGGGTTAATAAATTATTAAAATTAAAAAATTAAATTAAAAAATTTAAATTTTAATTTTAAAAAAATAAAGGCTTGCTAAATTAATGCTATAATGCACCAGTTGGGTAGAATTATTACTTGGGAATGACCATATGACTTTAAAGAAGCCTATAAGGTTTGTGGCAAATAATACACAAATAATCATAAAAGTAGCATGTTTAAAGAATCAAAGTATAGGAAAACAATCTTCTTTGTATATTATAAATAGAATAATACAAGTCTGTTTGTTTAGAAAAGCAACTTCTGTCCCACATCTAAGGCCCCAAGGAAATAATAAAGGCAATTGCTTAGATAATCAAGAACTATAATATAAAATAGATCCTAGCATATCTCAAGTTAACACACCATCTGGGTAAACCAATTTAACTTTCTTTCCTAGACTCAAAGGTTGGGGCAATTCAGAATTTAACAAGGCATCCAATAACCATAATTCCTGTTTGGATAATTTCTTGCTTCTATGTCTAAAAATTTTTTTGAGTAGCCCTTATATAACCTTCCAGCATGTATGCATGTTCAAGTGATCATAGATAAAGGAAGTCATTTAATTAGTTGTAAAAATACCAGTTGTTATTGTAAGGCACACTACAGATTTGTCTGTTGGTTAAATGTACCTAAATTATCCTTTGAAATCACGGGTATATAGCCAAAATCATTTCCAAAACCATGATATTTTTTCCTGGTATAATTATCTAAAACTAAACATAAGCAGCTGTATTTTGAATGGAAGCACTTTTTGTGCAGGTGGCATGTAATTAAAAATATGGATTCATAAGTCAGATTGCCTGAATTTGCATTTTGCCTTCAACACTTATGAGCTGTGTGGCCTTGGATAACTTACTTAACCTCCTGGGACATATTCTCTTTTAGTAACATAAAGATAACAGCACTTGCATTATAGGATTGGTAAGAAAATGAAACAAGATCTCCCAACTGAGTGTTGAATAGAATATCAGATATATAGAAAGCATTCAGTAAATATTAATTATTACCATTATGATTATATTAACAATGTTGCCATCTCATGAACTCACTTTATTAGATTTCTACAAATAAAGAAACTGGTTTTATATTTTTATAAATATTTTCAAAAAATCTCAAGACAATAAGCAAAGCATCTGCTATAGGATATCTGAAAAAAATCTGCAAAACCCACCTGCCAGCACAAATATATGGTTTCCTGGTTCTCCTTGCTTAATAATGTAACTGCCTTGCTGGTAGTTTCTTCCATACATGCATTCCACCATGTCTTTGATCTGCTGAGGATCCAGTCTCTTCAGGAACTGGTTTTTATTAAGGGCATCTGTAATGAGCTTCTTCTCACTGGTGTAATGGGAAAGAATTGTTAGTTACAATTAATTATTTTTTCTTCCAGTTAATTAAAATCAAGTTTTACTATCTAGATTTAATTCTTTCTGACTCTTGATATTGCTACCAACATACTTAAAACTTTTCCTGCAAGAACAAAAACGATTTTAGCCCCACCAAATACCTCATCCTTAAGACCTACCATACCTTACATGTAAAACTCTTCAAAATCTTTTCAATATTTTCTGGTAGTTATTATTATGCCAATTTTAATATTGTTCTTAGTTCTGTTGCCACACATGTGGTGTCTCTCAATAACTCTACAAATGATCACTCACAATTTTCAGATGAAAAGCAAGTTTGGTGAAAATGAAGATGCTGTATTCAAGGGACAACAACACAATATTCATTCAGTAATATATGCGCATATGCATGGAGTTTTATTTATATCTTATTTAATCCTCTCCACTATCCTACGAAATAAATGCTATTCCTGTTTTATAGAGAAGTTAACTAAGAGGTAAGAATCAATTTATTCCTCAATGCTTTAAAACTAAGTCTGTGATGAAGTCTATGCTGTTTCCATTCCAACCCACTGCCTCTTCTGAGGAGGAGAGTTGACTCCCTTGCAGCTCCTTAGGTTTTATCAGACATAGAGGGCAATGGTGAAAGTCTTTATTTCCTTAGGTTCCACTCAGTCTGTACATCTAGACTGAGGAGAACCTACACTTGCAATCACACCCTATTCATTATCCAAATCCAAGTCTTACTTGTTGATAATTCTAGAACACTCTTCTTTCTATTGGGGAAAAAAGTAGCATAACATAGCAATTACTGTAAGTTTGGAATGTTTTAACCCACAAATAATTTACTCGCAGATATCACAAAATTATTGAACTGGAAGAAAAAATGCTTTAGGAACTATTGGAATCTTTGCACAATGTATTTATTGTCTGTCTGACTTCCTAAGTAATTTTTTTTCTGTATTTCTCATCCAAATGCTTTGAACACTAGATTTACTGTTTGAAAACTAGTGAGCTTTTTCTGAGTTCTCAATTACAAGGTAAGACTTCATGGCATGAGTCACTGTCTTCAGAACCCCACCAGCAGACCATGTGGCTACATGCAAGAAACAGAAAGAGGTCTCATACACAGGATGTCCTTCTTCCCCACAGTGACCCCATCATCTTCAGAGCCATCCAAGCTCATTGAGGACCTCAAGAACTCCTTTTCCTTTGCATTTAAAGAATGAACAAATGTTGTCAATTCCCTTAACAAAGTATCACTAGTCTATATTTCATTTTTCATCTTCAAAGATGCCCCATAGTCCAAAACCAAATCCCAGGTCTGGACAACTTTAATATGTTTTTGGGGGGATTTCAGTGTCTACCCTCTTTTCCTTACAGTTTCTCTTGTACCATATTATCAGACTGATTTTCCTAGAAAAAAAAATGATCAAAAAATTCCATTCTCATTTCACCCTAATCCCATTCTCATTTCACCCTAATCCCATTCTTCCTTTATCCACTAAAGCAACAATTCACTCAATTAAAAAATACTAAATTCATACCTTTGCTAGATCATTTTCTTGGGGTAAGTGGTAGGAGTTGTGAACAATACCAAGAAATAAGAAGCCCATGCTTCCGTGGACTTTTCATCATAGTATGATATTCCAGTCATGTATATCCTTGATGCCCACACATTCCAATTTCCCAAAGTATGTCCCAAGAAATACTACTTCATTATATGGGAAAGAGAGCTGAGTTTAAGCAGTTTAGAAACAAAGCACACTTAAAAAATTCAAGTAAGTCTAGCAGTAAATAAATATGCTTAAAACAATATTTTCTAAACTTTAGTGTCTTTTTTATTTCTCCATTTCTTCCTTTTGCTTAACTTCTGCTAACAGTCCACGGAAGTACCATGAAATATCCTTTTTTCCATAGAAGAAAATCAATATCCCATAATCTAGTATTCACCATTTCCCAAAACATGGCTCCACTTTACCCATCTAGTACTTAGTACCCAAAACAAATCCTTTATGTAGTAGGCTGGTATCCTCACTGTCTTCTAAACCTGCCAGCTTTACCTGAAGGCTTGGCGCATATCTTCTCTTTTAACTTGACTTAGTTTCCTCTCCCCTTAAACAAAACAAAAGCTGGTATTCAAGTCACATGATGAACCTGATAAAAACACCTAAGATTGCAGGTGAGACAATGAAAGGCTGCAACTGAGGGGAAAGGACTAGGCAAAACAGACCAGCACCCACCAAAATGAAAACCAGCTACACACACACACACAATCACACACACACACACACAAACGCTGTTTTGGTTAAAATCGTTTTCCCCAGCCTATTTGCCTGCTGGAAGTAAAGGTAAATCTTTTCTGCAAGAAGTTCACAAAATCTAGATACTCAACTTTTCTCTTTAGTTCTTCCCTGAGGAATATCTGACATGACACCATAAAATTACCAAGCAGACCAAAAGACTCAATGTCTAAAGACCAGGAGAAAAACAATAGTGGAATTAGACCACAGTAGATAAGATATTGTACTTATCAGGAACAAACTTCAATATAACTATAACCAATATGTTTAAGAAAATCAAGAACAAAATGGAGAATGTCGGCAGGAAACAAGAGTCATTTCAAAAGATCAAATGGAAATTCTAAAACTGAAAAATTTAGTATCTGATGCTTAGAACTCAATAGATGGGTTTAAAATCTAATAAGATAAAGTTAGAAAGAATTAGAAACTAAATATGTACAGGCATATATATCTATATGGAGAATTTAAGAGAATATAGCATGGAAATAAAGCAACCCCCCCAAAAAAATTAAGAGATAATAGGAGGCACAACAAAGTAACCATACATATGTAATCTGGGCACCTAACAGTAGGGAAATAATTGGGATGAAACAATATAGTAAGGGATCACATTCAAGAATTTCCTTAACTCAGAGAAAAGACATCAAACCACAGACAAGATGTACTATAAACTCCAAACAAAATAAATACAATCAAAACCGTATCTAGACCCACCATAGTCAAATTACTGAAAACAAAATACAAAGAGAAAATTCAAAAAAGCAACAAGAAATGGAGAGACACATTGCCTTGAAATGACCAACAGATTTACTCTTCAACAGAAATAATGGAAGCCAGAAGATAGTCATATCTTCGAAGTGCTCCACAGAGCCTATTTCAAAATCCTTACCAAGTGAAAATAGCCTTCAAAAATGAAAGCAAAATGAAGACATTTTCAAAATTGTTTTTCCATTGGCAATAGACTGGTAAGAGTGCAGAGCTCCAGACAAAAGGATTATGATCTTGGATGAAAACTGGCAAATATTTGAAGAAAAAGCAATGGAAAACGTAAATATGTGGGTGACTAAAGGCAGCTTGTCTTTATCAAAGAGCAATTATAATGTGTTGTGGAGTCTGAAATATATGATAAATGTATGCAAATAGCCAAAAACTGCAGGAGAGGGAGAAAATAAATGGAGTTAATATCAGAGAAGGTCCAGGAATTGATAAAAGTACTAATCTATATTAGAACTTTAATAGAGTAATGATGTAAATAAATTAGAGTAATACCTACAAGAGTAGTCAAAGAATGCTTACCTCCAAAGTCAAAAAAATGGAATGAAAATATATACTTAATCCAAGAAAATGCCAACAAAGTAGAGGAAAAGAAATTGAAGAAAAGGAACAAATAGATAACAAAGAGTAAGATATTAGATTTAAACACTAATATTTTATATATATATTAAGTATAAGTTCACTAACTATTTCAATCAAAGACAAGATTGTCAGATGGATAAAACAAAAGGGACATACCAAGTATATGTTACTTACAAAGACAGGCTTTAAAGATAATAGTAAAGTCGAAAACAAGAAAAAGGAAAAAGATTATGAAGCACTAATTGAAGATAAATTTTTCTTTGCTGCTAAGAAAAGCAGACCTTAATGAAAAAATAAATTTCTAGATATGGTGATATTTCATATTGATAGAATCAGGAATATGCAAATATTCTATGTATACACCTAGCTAGATGGCAACAAAACATATAAAGCAAAATTAACAAAAGAACTAGATTAATCTCCCACAATAATTTTGGGAAATTTTAAGATCCCCAAGTAACTAAAAATAAGCAGACAAAAATTAGAAACTAGAAGATCTAAACAATTACTAAATTTTACTTAATCTCTTGATCCAACTGACATTTTAAAAGTCTGCATTTAATGTTCAAAATACACACTCTTTTCAACCGTACATAAACTTCCATGAAAATTGAACATACAGTGATCCAAAAACAATCATAACGTTTCCATGACTTTCTTAAGACCAAAATAACGTAGAATATATTCTTCAAATATAGTATGGTTAGAAATCATTAACAAAAAAAGTATAAAATTCTCAAATGCTTACAAATTGAGCAATATATTTCTAAAGACCTGACTGGTCAAAGATTACATGACAAGGTAAATCAAATAATGTTTTGAAATACATAGTAATAAAATATATCAAAACTTGCAAAATATAATTAAAATTATGCTTAGAAACTTTTAATATTAAGTAGATGTAATAGAAAAAAAGTTATAAATAAAATGACCTGTTTCTCTTAAAAAGTTAGAAAAATAAAAGCAAATGACACCAAGAAAGAGGAGGAAGAGGAGGAGAATAAAAAGATACACAAAATAATAAAATGAGGAAAAATACAATAAAGATAATCAACATAGCCCCAAAATATTTTCTTTTAAAAGTCTAATAAACTAATAAATTCATGGCAAGAAGCAGGAGAGGAAAATATATAATTACTTATACTGGATATGAGAAGACATCACTGTAGACACTACAGATACGAAAAATGAATGAATAATATCAACAACTGTTTTGAAAATTCATATGATATGACAAAATCCCAAGAAAAATACAACATAATAAATAGAATGCAAGAAGAAATAAAAAAACCTGAATGGCAATAAAGAAATTGAATAAAAATGAAACTATTCCAACAAGGGATTCTAGATCCAGGAAATTATGCCATTAAAATTTCTAGACATTTAATGAAAAATATACTAATCTTACATAATCTTTCCAGAAAACAGGAAAGAGGGATTTTTTCAACTTAAGTTGTAGTTCCAGAATAGCCCAATAATGAAAAAAAAAACAAATTAACAGAAAGAAAAATAAAATTTAATATCCCTAAAAATATAGACACAAGAGCAAAATGAGGAAAAAGAATGTAAAATAAATATTCTAGACCACAATGAAAATTAATGAATGTAATTAACTACATGAAGAGAATAAAGAAGGAAAAATGACTAATTAGATGCAGAAATTGTTGATAAAATTAAACACCTTAATGATTTTTAAGTTTAAAAATTCTTAGCAAATTAAGAATAGAGGGAAATCTTAATCTGATAAAACACATCTAGAAAACAAAATGAACACAGAAATCATTATATTACATTGTGAAACACTGAGAGTTTTACTACAGATATTAGAAATGGGACATTTCAGTTCCACCCTGAACTGGAAGTCTGAGTAAATTTAATAAGGTAAGAAAGAAAGAAACAAAAAAAAAAAGAAAAGAAAAGAAAAAAAGAAAGAAAGAAAGTAAGTATGCAAACAGGATAAGAAGAAATAAAATAAAACTGTCATTCATTCAAAAAGACATGGTGGTCATATATGTGAAAAACTCAAAATACTGTACAGGTATATTATCAAGATCAAGAAGTGACAGCAACAATATCACTGGATAAAAAGTCAATATATGAACTCAATTATATTTCTATATTTAAATCTACATCAATCAAAAATAAAACAACTAGAAATGACATAATTTAAAATAGAATAAAAACATCAACTATGTAGGCTTATATCTAACAAAGATGTATTAGACCTCTACAGAGAAGAATACAAAATAGAAATAAAAGAAAACCTAAATAAATAGAGGAATATACCATGGTTATGGATGAAAAGATTAAAATTTTTAATGATGCTTATTCAATTCAAATTGATCAGGTTCAATGAAATTCTATTTGACATTTTTAAAATAGAAATTGACATGATGATTCTAAAATTTTTAATCATAAAATGGTTCAAGAATAACCTCATAAAATTGAAGAATAACCACAAAATCAGATAGTGGATATCAAGAATTTTATGAATCTAAGTAATTAAGAGAACAAAATAATTAAGGAAACATATTATTGGCACAAGAATGGAGAAACAGTCCTTTGGTACAGAATTCAAGGCCCAGAAACTGGCCTACACATATAGAGATTCCTATGTATGACTATGAGGAATACATAGGAAACTTCAGAACTATGAGGGGAAAAAGAGGCTTCAGTGGAAGATATACTGCAAAGTACTCACCACTGTTAACTAGTAAGGAAAAGCAAACTAAAGCCACAATGAGATACCACAACATATGCACCAGAACAGTGAAAAAGACTGATGATGTCAAATGCCTTTGGTGGTGGGAATATTTGTTCAACAACTTTGGAAAATGTTTTGCAATTTATGCTAAGTTTGAACTTAGAAATAATGTACTGCCCAGCTATTTCACATAATCATACAAAAATGTACCAAAAGACATACAAAAATGTTCATGGCAGCATTATCCACACTGTCAACCACCAGAAGCAACCGAATGTCCACCAATAATTGAATTAATAAATCATATTTAGTTGTACAATTGACATTATATAGTAATGATACTTGATAAGCCACTGCTATGTACAAGTATATAAATAAATATCACTATATAAACAAAAGAAGCCAGAGCCTGAAGAGCAGATCCTCTATATTTTTATTAAAATAAAGTGCAAACTACTTTAGTCTATGGTAATAATAGACAGTAGCAGCCTTTGGGGTGAATAATTATAGAGTCTGGAAGGGGGATATGGGACTTCTGAGATTCTGGGAATGTATTTCTTGATAACAGTTGGTGGTTACAATGATGTATTAATTTTATTACTGGTGCACTTCAATAAAATATTGTTTTAAGTGTATGGCTTGGGAGTCAGAAAATCCTAGGTTCAAATCTCAGTTCTGCTACTTCCTAGCTTCATGATCGTGAACAGGTGGCTAAACCTTTCTGAATCCCAGATTTCTCATCTGTGACTTGGGCACAGTAATCATGCCTACTTCACAGGAATATAATACACTCAAATTCAGAAAATATGGCACTAAATACTTTCTACATGCTAATAATATTAAGTATGATAATAAAAGTATTAAGTAGTTGGCACTGGAAATAGTTATAGAATTATTTTTCAGGGGGAAAGAATGGGATGTGAAAAGTTTTGCAAACCACAGAGCAACAAAAAAGCACTTCCAAGACCCTCTGCTCAGTTCAAAGTTCCTCCAGTGGAGCTAGATCTCAAATTCATACCCATCAGAGGCAACGTCAGTAATCCGCTTATAATCCTTTTATGCCCCCAACTTACATCATCAACGTTCCTTAAAGCAACAAATTCCCATTCTCTAAGTTGCTTCAGGAAATTTCTTATGTCAAAGTTCACTCATAGTTCCTACAGTGTGGGGCTCTCAATCTTCGTGCTCTATCCTGTATCTTACAAGTCTTGATTCTCATTGTTTCTGTCACGTCTAACCATGTTATCTTGCAGCCGTCTTTGCATAAGGCTCAATGCAAAGCCAGGGGCCAGTAGACTCTGCCTTCTATTATATCTACCAAGGATTTCCTGTGAGCAAAGGGCATGTAGCAACTTTACTTGCATGGTATTTCACAGCCTGATTATAAATACGAGTACAAACCCACTTACTAACATGGAACCTTGGGCTCCTCACTTAACTTCTAAGTCTTTTCAGTTATAAAACAATAATATACACAGTCCACAGGTCACAGGATTTCAAAGAGAGTTAAACTAGTTAACAACATAAAGCACTAAAGACAGCACCTAGCACATAAAATATACTACATGAGGGTTAGTTATTACTGATAAATCAGCAAGTTACCAGTAACTTAAGGATAGAGTTAGAACAGCTGCAAGAACTCCATACTCTCTACTTCTTCATTTAAGGAGATCACTTTGAAATGTTGGTAAAAACTTCTGACAGTTTAGCCCCTCTGCTTGTCCAGTCCCCCTGTGCTCAGGGTACACCCAGGCCCACTGAACTACAACTGTCCCCAAACATGCCAGCCCACCCAGTCACCCTGAAGTCTACTCCTCCCTTGAAACATACCTCAGGATTTTCTCTTCTATGGAGGTTTCCCTGATCCTGCCTTACAAAAAGTATTCCCTCCTTCCTCCCAAAGCCAGTCTTTTAGAATATTAATCACACAAGACTGAAATAAATTTTAATTTCCTGAAAAAACTCTGATCTTCAACTCTGGGTATGACTATGTTTTCTGCATCCTCTTATTACCTAACATCTAGAACTGTACCTGGCACACATTAAGATCTCAACAAAATTTAGAAAGCTAAAGGACATTCAAATTCATTCTGTTTATTTAAATATCATGGTTACAAGGACAAGAATGGGGGCCAAAATTTCAATCACCTGAAATGATAAACAGAAAAAACATCACTTTACTTCTTATTCCCCCAATAAAATTTTCTGAGTGATAAATCAACAACAAAAAAATGCCTAATAACAGCAAAGATTTATAAATTAAGAAACTAACATGAGAACGATGAGGTCATTGTGTGGATAATCCGAAAACAGGCATGACTTTCTCCTGTCAATTCTCTTACATATTGCCCATGTGATCAAGCACAGTTGTAATTTAATCATGTTTGCTGTTACTTCATGCTCACAACAAACATTTCTCTCTCTCTTTCTTAAGTTTATGCAGATAATCCTATTCCCATGAGCATCAAAGAACAGGGTTTAATAATGAAATGTTGAAAACAACCAAAAGTTACAAGGAAATTAATCTGACATACTCAATGATATGCATAATCATCATTGTGTGGCATGGCAACTTGGTATTAACGGTAAATTGTTCCCTTGTGTGTGAGTAATTAGTACTGCTCTTAGATCATCAAACTAAATATTTTGAGAGTCAGCTGCAGGGAGGCCTATCCCTATGACACAAGGGTCCTCAATGGTGGCAGCTTGTTAGAATCATCAGGGACAGTTTAATAAATCCATATGCCTGGGCTCTCACCTCAAACCAATTTAACCAGACTCCCTGGGGTTTGGACCCAGGCATCAGTATTGTTTAATGTTCCCCTGGTGATTACTTATTAAGAAATACAGCTATAAACAAGAAAAAATAAGGGAATTTGAAGTAGTCCCTTTCATCTCTACTTCCACTGCACTGAACTGGGAATTTAATTGATGACTCACCAAGAAATCAATCAATTAATACTAAGTAACAATATCTGATTAACAATAATTAATTACTGTTTGTCACAGAAATCTGACATAGTGTGATAAAACAAAAAAGAACAAAACTGAGTAAATCCTTATTTTCCTCTTCCTCTTCCCAGAATCCTAATTTAGAATCTGAAATATGGCTGGGTATTGGGAATACACTGTCAAGTCATCCTTAGAACTCTGAAATTTTTTAAAATTTTTGAGATAAAATATACACACCTAAAATACACAGTTCATTGTTAATTGAGTAACTTGGTAGCATTAAGTATATTCTCATTGTTCTGCAACTAATACCACCATCCACCTCCAGAATTTTTCTCATTTTCCCAGCTTTGTACCTATTAAACACTAACTCTGTTACTTCCCTCCTTCCTGCCACAGGAAACTTCCATTAGAATGGACACTCATGTCTCTATGTTTTTGACTACTCTGCATATCTCAAGTATGTAGAATCATAAAATATTTGTCCTTTTCGAGTTTGGCTTATTTCACTTTGTATAACATCTTCAAGGTTCATTTATGTTGTACATGGGTTAGAACTTTTTAAGGCTGGAAAATATCCCATTGTGTGTACATACTGCAATTTGCTTCTCCCTTTATCTGTTAGTGAACATTGGGTGGCTTCCATCTTTAGCTATTGTGAAGAATGTTGCTAAGAACATGGATGTTCAAGTCTATGGACATGGACTTTTTATACACCCACACCAGTATTCTCAACCAGGAAATCTCACTTCGGGGAAGCCAAAGAGCCTGGTATGGTATGCTGAATTTCAAGATGGTCCCATGACCTCTACTCGTGTAGTCACATACTTGCATAACCTCTTCACCTTGAGTGGGCACAGAGCTGGGTGACATGGTCCTCATCAACAATGTATAGCAACAGTGATGGGAGGGCCACCCCAAGTACAATACCTGTCTTAGCCAAATGTCAAGAGACTCCCCAGCTGGACTTGAAGAAGGAAGCCCTGTGATGAGAGAGCCTGGAGGAGAAATGCTGGGCAGCCCCAGCTGATAGCCAAAGAAAATGGGGACCTTGGTCCTACAACCACCGGAGCTTAATTCTGCCAACAGTCACAGAAGCTAGGAAGAGGACCTTTTCCTCTAGAAAGCTCTAGAAAGGAACACAGTCAGCTGAATCCTTGATTGCAGCCCTGTGAGACTGAGCAGGTGACCTAAATAAGGCATACCTGGACTCCCATTCCATAGACACTCCAAGATAGTGGGTGTCTATTGTTTAAACTGCTAATTATGTGGTAATTTACTACATAGCAATGAAACACTACTATATCTGGATTTCTCTGAGTTTCTATTCCCAGGAAATTTCAAATAGTATCTTGTTCTGCTCACGCTTATTTTCCCTTTCCTCCTCTCATCTGGATAGAGGGGGCTTAAAGCTCCAGCTTATTTTCCTCATATTTTCTGAATTTGATCTAGAATTTGATCTATAAATCTCAAAGGGACCGTGAAAGCTTCTGCTTGAAATTTACCAATCAAGATTGATTTGGTGTAACAACAATAAAATCACTCTGGAAAGATTAAATGGATATAGTGGGTGCTTGATCACTCATGCTGAAATCTAAATTATGTATATAAAATGTCCTCTGGTCATTCTATTCCTGGCTATCGATCTCAAAAAATTTTTTAAAAATTAAAAACTGTCAAGACTGCACTGAAAAACCTAGAACTAACAAGTACTTCAAACTTTAAATAAAAGCAACAGTTTTAGTTAAAGGATAAATGTAAGAAATGTACTTCCACAACGAAGGTCTTTAGACCCTCCCAAAGGGTCTAAAAACCTGAAAGGTTTTAATCCTGATCTTCAGATCTTTTGCCTTTTGTAAGAATTCCATTGCAGTTTAAACCCTAGAAAAAGTCAGTCAACAGGAGCTGAGCTGCTCTGACTTAGCCCAAGAAAGGAGGTTCTCTGGAAACAACCGCAGAGCTGATGAGCAGACAAAGGCCAGGGGCCCTGCTTCCTTCTGACCCGACCAGCAAGGAGAATAAAGCCTGCTGTCTTCTCAACTCAACTATTTCTATTACGGTGTTTTCTGGGTATCTATCAATGAAATAGGCAGTATCTGGAATAGCATGGAAGGTTTCTGAGTGAAAAATTGGGTCAGAAAAGAGCAGCCCATCTCAGATGACACTTAGAAGATACAAATGAGGAGAGCTGGCGGCTCCTGCCCAGGCCTCCAAGATAGTGGCACGAAGCCAGCATTGCTCAATTCCAAACTTCTGTGGAGCCACGCAGGTCCACAAACTGTTGTTAATATCCTAAAAGTTAAGAAGATAGCAAGCAAAGTAAAAGAAGTATCAGTTTCAGAGTTGCTCTGATTCTGAGAATAGGGGAAGATTAGAAAGGAACAAAATAAAAATGTCTGTGAAAAAAAAATGGGAGAAGGGAGACCAAGAAAAGGGAAGAAGTAGAAAGAAGACAAGATTAGAAAATGAGCTTTACTGATTCAATATTTGATAAATGTTAACCTGAGTGTGTTAATCTGAAGGAATAAAGGGAACTTTGAACTTTCTAGCTACTAGTCAAAGCTATAGGGGTCAAAAATTGCTATGGGTTTTCTGCAGCATAAAAATAGCATAAAGCATCCTCTTAGGAGTGCAGCCCAGAATGAGAGCTGCACTTCCGACTATTCATAACAGTGAGGCATCAATCCTGAATATTTTCTGAGGCTTTTTAAAAATTTCTCCTAACACCTAGTGACTGACAGACTGGAAGTTTTGAGGATGAATTGAGAAGTAAAGGGCAGATATAAGCAAAGCAGATCATCTGAGGTTTGAAAGAGGGCAAAAGTGGGCAGGCTGAGTGAGTCTTTGGCTCCTTGAGAGAAGAAGGGTCAGAGGCAGGAAGTGAGAGGAGCCAGCTGCCAGCACTTGCAAAGGCTTCTAAGGCTTAATGGACTACATCGAGATGGCAAGGCAGGTGCCACTTAACTGTAGCCACCTTGTTAACTTCTCCCTGCTTTTTACTTCTCCCTTTCTTTGAAATTTAACAGCAACACTCACCCACCCCACCCCCTAAAAATGCCCCAAACCTGGCTGCACAACCCCAAGCAAGGGCAGCTATTCACACTGTAGGCTGCACAGTGAAAATGTGTGCACTGCAGTAGAGAACACACATTTGACATCAGGCAGACCCACTGGAAACCTGGTTCTACGAACTATCAACATTACAACCTTCAGCAAGCTGATGAATGACTCTAAGCTTTTATTTCCCTTTGGGTAAGAGGAAAAAGTAACACTATCTCATTCCACAAGTCTAAAGCCTCAGGAGATGATGAATGGTAAACAACCAACATCTAATAGTTAACTGATAACTTAGCTTTCTTATCCCATCCCTCAATAGATAGTCCTCATCTGGGTGTCTACACATGCATTATTGCTTTGCAGATAACCTTTGTTTTCAAGCATCTATCCTTCACTAGACACAGAACCTAGCTGCCTTCACCCATATCTTCTAGCTATCAGTCCACAAGATTGGATTTTTTCTTCTTTCATGCTTTATACACAGAGCTTCATTGTTTTTTTCTTTTTTCAAAACTTAGGTTAAGCCAGGCATGGTGGTACATGCCCATAATCACAGAGACTTGGGAGGCTGAGGCAGGAGGATTGCCATTTCAAGGCCAGTTTTTGTAACTTAGTGAGACCCTCAGCAACTTAGTAAGACCCTATCTCACTAAAAAGAAGAAAAGATTGGGGATGTAGCTCAGTGGGAAAGTGCCCCTGGGTTTAACCCCCAGTACCCATAACTAACTAAATAAATAAATAAATAAATGAATGAATAAATAAAGACTTTGGGGTTAAGATCATAATATTTATAAGCATATGCACCAATTTTCTGACTATTTGGTAAGTCTGCACATATACTCTTAAAAATCTTTCTATCAAAACAAGATATAGAACCTTTCATATGTAACATGTAAGCTACTAATTCATGAGGAAAAAAATCATAGGGCTTCCCTCCAGCAAAATTTCCCTCTACCTGGAAACTGAGACCATAGCAGCATTTCTGGAAGCACAGTTTTTAAGGAGAAATAACAATAGTAGGCAGTTGTTTCTAATCATAGCATTTAAAAAAACTATTTCTAATTATATATTTAACTTTTTGTGCCAAGTCTTCCCCACTAAAATGTGAAAGAAAAGTCCTCCTTTAATTTTCATCTCCAAAAAATCATATAGGAGTGGGTTAGAGTAGAACCTGAAAGCAAGTTTTCAGGTTTTGAATTCTGGTTCCAAAATTAAAACCTGTGTAACCTTAAACGAGTTATGTAATTCCACATGTCTGAGCTTTCTCATGTATAAAGAGGGGGTGATGGTGCTGGGGCTGGGGCTCAGTGGTAGAGCACTCGCTTAGCATGTGTGGAGGCACTGGGTTCAATCCTCAGCACCATATACAAAAACTAAACAAATAAAATAAGGGCATGCTGTCCATCTACAACTACAAAAAAAAAGGTTTTTAAAAAGGGGGGATGATGATATCTATCTTATATGCTTGTCACAAGGATTACATCATTCAACATCTGTGAGGCATTCAGAATGGGCCAGCACAGATTAGTGATAAATAAATATGGTTTCTTTCCACAGAAACTTTCTTATTTAATAAAGGAAACACCTTTATTGAATGCACATTCAATTCCCCAGTACTGCTTTAGAAAAGAAGTACAAATAATAACAACATACTCTCCCTCACTCCTTTTCCACATCTTACTTAACTGTGTGACTCACTTGCATTTTCCACTTTTACCTATCCTGCTCCTGGGGTGGGAGTGACAAATACAACTAATTGTCCTTCCTAAAACTGGAGCCAGCCTCTGAAGTCAGATGGCAAGTCTTTATTTTATCTTTCCTTTTCATGAAAGAACAATAGTTTCAAATGATAGTTTAAGCATTCTTAGCAAAAAAAAAAAAAAAAAAGTCATACAGCTACTTGCCAGATGTCTCTGATTAATTTGCCTGTGTTCCACCAGACATTCAGCATGAGCTTGTAATTTTGCTCTACCAGTGCTGAAGTTTGCTAAATGATGTCTCTACATAAACAGAAAACTTAATTTCAGTAAAAGGTCTGACCTGTGGATGCATGGTTGTCTCAGTGCTCAAGAGGGGTCAGAGATGGATAGAAAAGCTATCTGCTCTTCTCTATGCCCTCCTTTGCCACTGATATCCAGTCTTCAGCCTTAAGAAGTATTATATTTGAAGCATATGTGACCTTCCATATATACCACAGTTTGGGTCATCAGATGGATCAAGTCCATTCTCCACATCCTTTTCTCTCAGGCCTGAGCTCTGAGGATGCAGCTCTTGGTGACTACTATGCAATGGGCAGGCTCAGCCCAGCTCCACATGGAAGAAGCAAGAAGAACCACTGTTCTTACTACCAATCAATGGGGGTATATCAACAAAAAGAAGACTCGTGCCCAAACTGGTCTGACTGGAGGTTTTTCATCTTTATGTGCAGATCTTAAAACACTAGAGCAGGACTGCAGAGAAGAAGTGGTTTCAAGGTCAGGAGTCTTATATTCCACTCCTAGCCCTGTGGCCTTTCCTGGTATATTCTGTAACTCCCTTGCACCTGTTCCTGAATTCTCCAGGAAGGATGGTAGCATGAAATCATGTTTAAGGTTCTTCCAGTTCTAAAGTCTTTTGAAGTTCACCATATTACATTTAACTCAGAGATCAGAATATTTGTTAGCACTCTGACTTGTCATGTGATTTATGATACTTCAAAAAAGTTGAGTGCCTATAATAGAAACAAGCTACATGTCCGTACAGCTATATGCTTTTGGAGATCTAAAATGGTCCATAGGCACAAAGCCAAGTCACTACAAAGGGTTACGAAGGTCCAGTGCAGCTTCCCAGCAATTCCATTTAAGGCCCACCTCAATCTAATAGTCACATTCTTATTTTATGTGGCTTCACACTGGTCTAACTTTGTCTATGAAGTGTTCCCAAACTTCACTAGGTCAAAATTCTCATTTCCTGCCATAGCAGTTATAATCTAAACCACATGGTATAGATTGCGATCTCTATTTCAGCAGCCATTAGACATGTGGGTATTTAATTTTACAATGAATTAAAATTAAAAATACAGTCTCCCAGTTACAGCAACTAGATTTTAATTGCCTAGTAGCTAGTTACATTTTGGTTTTTGGCTACCATCTTGTTGAATACAGATTATAAAAAATTTCTGCAACTGCAGAAGTTTCAACTGCACAGCACTGAATTACTTTAGTTCAAATTTAAGTTCAAATCTTAAAAAGCAGACTTCAGAATTTTGTGAGATTTTGTCCAGATTTCCCAGTACCATTAGAGTGCCATTATATGCTCCTCCTTATAAAGCATGGAGGTGCAAGTACACAGTTTAAGTTACCTTCTTGGACATGAAAGGTCTACTTAATGGGCACAGGAAGGCAAAGCTGGTATGAGCTGGGGCTCTCCTGAATTGAAGCATGTCACTCACTGTCCACAATACATTTGAGCACAGAGGACTCACAGACTGATGTTCATGAGTTAGAGTTTCTTGTAAATTATTGAATCTGAATCCTCAAATTCAGAATCTATCATTCCACCAAATTGTATCCTCTGGTATCTATTAGTGCTTCATATCTCCCTAATATTGATGATTGTGGGAGACCTGATAGTCTCCCCTCAGTTTCTTGCTCACTGTTAAATTCTTATCACAGACATTCATTCCTTTTGACAAAATTACTGAAACTCCATCCCAATGGCTTTCTGTTCCAGTGTGAAGGGTAAACTTTATCCAAAATGTAGTTGATACATATGTAGTAGGCATAAGTTTAACCTGAGATCTGGCCAGGAAACTTTATAGTTTGACAAATAAATCATAAGAACTAAGAATAAACAAAGAAGTCATTTTGACTGAGGCTCTTAAATTCTCTGATATCTAGCAAGACCTGCTTGGAAAAGTAGCCAAACCAACAGATATTGTGCATAAAACTTTTATCAGTGGAAGATGCTCCCATCTTCTTAATGCTATAACTTCTAGAAAACTGTTACTTACAAAATTTTGATAGATTGCACAAAAGAAATATTAAAAATATTCAAGGTTTACTTTTGGTTCTTCTCCCAAACTAGAGCTTCTTGGAAATGGAAAATGAATGACTAGAAATGAAAAACTGAAAAATTAAGTCTCTGAATTGATGAAGTTAGTTGTATTTAAGCATTTATTTCTTGACCTAAGAAGAGAGATAGTTATACTTTTTAAAGGGAAACTGAGGCACAGCCCAGTCAATGAAAAAAGAATGACTCCATATTCTATTTTATTTTTTATTTTAGAAGCACAAGGCTCTGAGAAAGCAGATGAGACATTTTAGGGCATGAATGATCTAGTCTGCTTTTTTTAAGGACCAATCATTAAGGAACAAATTAGTTCATTTTCTCACCCTGAACTCGTCATAGATTTGTACCCATGTGGCCTGCCTTTAGGGTGAGGACAGTCGTCAATAATCCTTATTCAGGAGCTATGAGGTCTTTCATGTGTCCCACTCACTAGACAGAAGAAAAGGAATGACATTTGTCTCTGAAAATGACAGTATATAACTACTGATTTTCTTTGCCTAGTTATAAAAGAGCTAATAAAGAAATTCAAAGAAGTATGCTTATCTCAGATTATTTAGCACTGGGAAAATGATATTTTGCCTCAAAATTAGCATAACTCTTTGAGCAAAGTAATTGAACAAAATCTTATTCAAGAGGAGAGATCTAGTGGTCTATGTAGGATTAGGGTCAAAGAAGATGAATTGCCACTAAACACTCTGAGTCATTGTCCTACATATGAAAGCATATTGCTATTCAAAAGGATTTGGGGGGATTAATGACATATTTATGTACACACATATAGTTATATAATGCATAATATACAATATTACTGTATGATCATATGTCTCTGATATATCAAAAAATAACACTGTATGATAGTCAATTTTGAAAAACAAAATTTGAGACAGCTAAAATTTCTGAATTCACATCATTAAAAACAAGTATTACTTTTAAATAAGAGTATATAAGACCTTTCTAAACCAATTAATATTAAAATATTTGGCTTAATAAAACTTTCCTGAAACCTAATATTAATCATTTCTTTCGGCCACAGAATGTTATGATTAATAATCCAGTATGACTAGTCTCCTTAACAAATATTTATTAATCATTTCATATATGCCACCTACTACTATCAACAAATTGATGAGTTAAACCTCCCTTTGTAATTTTGTTGTCAAAATTAATCTTTTATTTGCTTAAGTTGAATGCTTTACCCCGATTTATATTATGTGTGTCTATGAATAAATTAAAATTTGATTTAATTTCACAGCTCTTGCATTTTGCAGCACTGATCCAGGCTAAGCCAAGGCAACATCGAGGCAAAAGATCTCATTTCAATTAATAAATATTTACTTATTTAAAAATCATGCAAAAGGAGAATCCTAACTCATATATGTAATCAATCTTTCCTGGTCAGGAAAATCAAACTTAAGCCAGAAAAAAAAATATATACACATAAATATTCATATACACACAAGATTGTTGTGATAAATATTTATATGTTCTTTTAAAACTTTTGATTTTTGCTTCAAACATAAATAAATGATAAAGAAATCAAAATGCTAATCATCTTGAGTTGACCAGTCCATGCTGTATACGTGATATCACACTGTACCCCATAAGTATGTATATTATGTTAATTAAACATTTTTAAAGAGAAAAAATTCTAAATTTTAAAGTGAATTCTAGATTTTAATTGTTCCCTCTTCCTAAATGGTCTTTCTGCTTAGTCTTTGCTTGTTTTTGACCTCAAATCTCAGCTCAAGGTCATTGCCTCTGCCAGGCCTTCATGATAATTCTGTTCCTCTTTCCTCCTTTCCTTATTTCCCCCTCATCCTCTATACCACCCATTATACTGCTGATTTCCATCATATCATTTATCCTAATTAATAATTATACATCTCTTATTTGTTTCTAGGTGTACAATCTTCCCAAAAAAAAGGATCTGGAAATATTTATTTTAAGCAGTCAACACAGTGACTGGCAGAGAACAGGAGTCAACATAAACTGTACAGTGAATAAAGTCATCCTTCTTTGATCCTCCAGCATGACACTTGCAGACTAACTACTAAGAAGTGGTCTTTGCTATACATATTCACATTTAATTTTGATCTGTGTACATTTTTATGTCTACTCTAGAAAGAGAAGAAATGTAGACTTCCTAAACCTACCTCCTCAATCCTCCAGGGGTTCTAAGACAATGGAAAGGACTTTTAGTAAACTCAAGAGCTCATTATGTCTGTATTTATATCTATATACATCATCAAGGGCACATAAGGGCCACATAAAGTGCAATTTCTCCTTTAAAGGAAAGTTCTGCTTAATGAGATACTTTTGCAAAACAAAACCACTTGAGAATCCCCAGCATCCCCACGTCTGAGAGTTCACATGATCTTCACCATTCAGAAGCTTTCATATTTACCACTCTAGTCTTTCTTAACATTAAGACCATCCAAGTTAAAAGGGCTTGGAACCTCTTACCTGGAGTCTTTTCTGACTCTTGCTTTCTCAAAGGAAAACTCAGGGGGCTTGTTGAGGTCATAGGTTCGGGTTGTTGGCTCCGCAGACACCCCGGCCTTTGCTCCCCTTCTGCTGTGGAGAGAGACCAATCCCGAGGTCTTCCGGTGGACCTCAAGAGGCACTTTATCCAGAGACGCCTGGAGTGGGCTTCCTCCCTGCACATGCACCACATCCTGAAGCTTGTTCAGCTGTATGCACTTGTTCTGGAGCTCCTCCGTGAGCTCAGCAATGGCCACGGTCTGTTTCGACAGCTGCTCCCGCAGCTCCTTCAAATGGTACTCCCGCTCTTGAATCTCAGCATCCTTCCTCCTCAGCTCTCTCTCCAGCTCCGTCACCTTGCTCCGCAGGGCATCAGTGCTGAGATTCCCAGAGTGGCCATCTGGATGCTTGGAATGTTTGGGTTTCACTGAACCATTTCCCATGTTGCTCAGGGACCTGAGACAAGACATGGAATCAGGAATGAACAAGTGGGGTTTCATTTTCCAACAGTCCCCACCACCCCTCTCATTCTGTTACACAAAAAGAAACACACAGCAGTTATCATCGTTCAATGAGCAATAAATGTCCCCATGCATCCAGAAGGGAAGCTAGTGATTGATTTTCTTTGTCCCTCCATGAAGAGGAGTTGCCATTTGGGTTCATTCTTCCCATTCCTTTGCTAGCACAAATATGGCATCTAAGCATTTTATACAAGCAACTTGGATTACCTGCTACTCTCTTTGGGTGTTCTCTCTGGACATCTGTCAAAAGCATCATAACAATGCTGTTGTGATTTGGATGTCAGCATGGCAAAGATAAGATATAAAGAAGCAGTCACAGAGACAGAGGCTTGGGAATGTCACAACTCTCACAGCTCCCTAAATGGCTACAAGTAAGAAGGCTTCCCTTAATTTAGAATACAGTGCATCTGCATTCCTTACAAGGCGGAGGCTTTATTAGTGATAATGGCACACACCTAAAATCCCAGCAGCTAGGAGGCTGAGACAGGAGGATTGCAAATTCAAAGCCAGCCTCAGCAACTTAGCGAGGCCCTAAGCAACTCAGTGGCACTCTGTCTCTAAATAAGATACAAGAAAGGGCTAGGGATGTGACTCAGAGGTTTAGTGTCCTTGGGTTCAATCCCCAATCCAAAATGATGATGATGATGATGATGATAATAATAATAATAATAAAATGATGCTCACTGTTAACTTCTGGATTGTAGTCCCTAGAAGGAAACAGAGGCATGGAGGTTCCTCTATATCCTTTACTTTCTGTCCTAGAGTTGGGTTGTCCAAAAAATGATGAGCTATGATGCCAGGTTCTCTTTTCCCACTAAGAATATGCTCAGTGTGGGCCCCAAAGCAATCACTAATCCAGTGAGTCTCAGGATATGATAGGAATATCAGGGGTTATGAAGGATGATTTTAATTGCTTGAGAATTTTTTTTAGTTCAATAACTATGTATTTATTTTAACATTTATTAGAAATATCAACTATTGGCATTACAAATTTATGATACTTTAGTGAAGGCTAAATTGGTTATTTTAGTTTTACTGAGCCAATTCAATGAAAATAAAAATAAATCATCTGTAGGTAATAAGCACATTTGAACAAAATCATAACAGTATAACTCAAATAGATGAAGTTTAGGAAATAATGCTCTGATGAATTACCATAGTATTTAAACCTTTTTAGGCTCCTTGTTCAAACCTCATACTTTTTGTACGTGAAATTTTTGATAGCAGTACCCAAGAAGTATTGTAATACTTATAAACTAAGCCTGAATTACTGTTGGTTATCTAAAATAAGAAGACAATTAAAACTTTGAAGCTTACATATTCTTGCCCCTCTCCCCCTCCAAATTCCAAATTTCAAAATAGAAATGAAATGCTTAGACTTACTGCCCAAGACAAATATAGATGTAAAGATATAACACAGCCTCTAAGTTTCAAACAGATACAATCAAATAGCCAATGCAAGTTTCCTAAGATAGATGGTGCAAACCAAAAATAAATGTATTTATAAAAGTAAAATTGCAACACTGGGATATTCCTCATACAATCTGGGTTCCAAGTAGTCACTGAAAACATTAACTTGCGGAGAATTGTCTCAATATGTTGTAGAGATGTGACAGGTTCAACCTTTAAGTTTTTGTTCACTTGGCAGAATTCAGTATTCTTGTATATTAAAAAATATATAAGAAGGTTGAAGAAACTGGAATTCAAAGAAGTGGCCCTGAATATATTTGAATCTTGAATAAGCCATCAGAAAATGTGAGACTGGGACATGAGAATAAACTTAATTGAGATTCTAAATTATAGACATATAAAAGGTGCTCTCAAGGGTATCTTAAATTAACATCTGCACAAACTTTAAACACGCAGCAGTGAGCCATCTTTTAGATGAGCATTCTTAGATCAAGGAGGGACAGGAAGACAAAGGAAATGCTGTGTAAAAAACTAAATCAAGCATAAACACATGTAAATTTAATATTAAACTAACAACTCAATCTTTATTCATGGCACAGTTGTTTACTAAGATCTAAGTAAGTGTCATATACGATATGGGGCATATCCTTTATGGATTTACAGTCAAATTTGACAGAGAAAACAATTCTAGCATCCTAAATATGAAAAGGCTTAGAATCATTTTTTTTCTCTATGAATAACATTAAAAAAAATCTGTACCAATCCAATAACTTTACAAACCTGAAGCACAATTAGGTAGAGGGTGTTAAATTCTCCCCAAACACCAACTATTCTCTGATTTTAATGAAGTCAGTTTGGAAGCAGTACAAATCTTTCAAGCTATTTGGAATTTCAAGGAGGGGTAAAATGAGAGTAGCTAACTCATCTTTTGAGTCACTAATTTGAGATAAGTAAATTACTAAGTGGCTCAATACTAGTCAGAGTTCTTATTT
Source organism: Glaucomys volans (assembly GCA_020662805.1). Lineage (NCBI taxonomy): Eukaryota > Metazoa > Chordata > Mammalia > Rodentia > Sciuridae > Glaucomys > Glaucomys volans. The sequence continues at coordinate 396,082 of JAJEJO010001722.1, forward strand.
AGTCCACCTGCTGAAATCTGTTGTCCCTGAAGCCAAGGTTTCAAGTCTCTGGCTTCATAAAATCTAATTAGATTCACTCTGTTTCCTGTATCAGTCACTCAGATAAGATATTTCTCAAATATGGATTGCTAGCCACAAGGTGAATTGAACGTCAGCGTGTTGCTTCATCAATCTAGCAACTACAGGTAATTAAAATTATCCTTACATTCAGAAGGCAGTACGTGATGTAACAAGAAATGGCTTTAGAGATGAGAAGTCAAATTCAACATGAGCAACAGAGTCAGGCTACTCAGGGTTAGAAAACAATCTGCTCTCCCAATCTTCTAAAAATTACCTGTTATCTCTGGTTGGATGTTCTTGAATCCATCTCATAGTGTTATTATGAAGATTGCATTTGTAAAGTTCCTGGTGCAAATCCTGACAGCTAGTAGACATCAAGAAAAGAACTGCTCTCTTAATACTATGGGACCAGAGAGGGCAAATGCCCTGGTGTGAGAAGAGCCCAGGGTGATCATTTCTGAGTGGGGCAGAAGACTAGTAAACTAGATGCCTTCCGGCAAGAAATCATTAACAATTCAAATATCTCCTTAGGGGAGGAGGAATTAGACTCTGGCCGGATTGCATCTTCCATTGTGAAAAGCCATTCTGTATCAACAGCCCAGGAAATATGACCCACCAAAGAATGAAGTCTAAAAGACATTTTGAATGACACAAAGCCAGTTCTGGAACTGCAAGCACTCCTTGGGCTTTGCATTCCTTCATGGAACAGCCCCTAGTTATTTTCATATATTGCTATGAATTTCTTAAATCAAAAAGACACACCTAATTATCTTTTTCTTTTTTTCTGGTACTGGGCATTGAACCCAGGAGCACTTAACCACCACTGAGCCAAACCCCCAGTACTTTTTAATTTTTATTTTGAGACATGGTCTTGCTAAGTTGCTCAGGGTGGACTTGAATTTGCCATCCTCCTGCCTCAGCCTCCGGAGTCACTGGGCTTACAGGTGTGCTCCACCACGCCTCATTCCATCTAATTATCTTTAGAGGGAACAAAGAAGCTTGGTTCACTGGGAAGGGACCGCTCTTCTGCAAACAGGAATGAGAGAGGGGAATAGAGTAAGTAGTGACATGTAGCCTGAACAGAGCAAAACTGTGTAGTATTGCAAAATTTTATTTTCACATTAATTTGCTCACCATTTAGCAAATGGTAAGAGGAGACACAGGAAAGTGATAGCATCTGTGAAGGCCCTTGCCCTCCCATTCAAGCCTGACAGTAGATGCGGAAGGAACTGGGTTTCCATGTCTGTTTTTCCTCCAGCACTAAAGTAGTTTGAAACCAAAATCCTGGCTCTGATTTAAATAATATCTGTTTCTTTCTCTACCCATCTGGAGTCTGATATAAATACACTCATATGCACACACTGGTTTATATATGCACGTAGCTGCTTGTTTATCTGTAAATACAGGAGTTGGTATAGTGCTAAGTCTATGGAGCAGCACTCCAATGCAGGCACTTTCACTTAGTGTTCCTATGCCCTGGGGCAAGACACTGGGCTTCATGCCAGTCACAGAAGAGACACGCACAGGTAGATGCGCAAACAGATAAAATAATGTTGCAAATCATTTAGGGTTGTTTGAGGGTTAGAAGAATTGAGCACAACAGCTGACATACATTATTTGTTTAATTAATATTGGACACTACTATTATTATTAATAATGTGATTTACCCTCCAAAATAATGTATCTTAGCAGAAAAACATTCTTCTTCTTCTTATTATTATTATTATTTTTATTTTGACAGACTGCATTTTGATTCATTGTACACAAATGGGGTACAACTTTTCATTTTGTGGTTGTACACGATGTAGATTCATACCACTCCTGTAATCATACATGTACATAGAGTAATGATGTCTGTCTCATTCTACCATTTTTCCTATCCACACCCCCTCCTCCCTCTCATTTCCCTCTATGTAATCCAAAGTTCCTCCTTTTCTCTCTCACCCCCCTCCTCCCTCAACCTGATTATATATCATCATCCATTTATCAGGGAAAACATTGGGCCTTTGTTTTTTTGGGATTGGCTTATTTCACTTAGCATGATATTCTCCAATTCCATCAATTTATCTGCAAATGCCATAATATTATTCTTCTTTATGACTGAATAATATTCCTTATTGATCAAAAATGTATTACATCAACACAATTTTATAGGAGAACAAAATCAAAGAATTGACTCTACCTAACTTTGATACTTAGTATAAATTACAATAGCCAAGAGAGTATGAAAAGTGAAAGTGACTGTGAAGGATCTGGTGAAACAGGTAAATACATCAATCAAACAGAGCCAAGGCCCAGAAAGAGACTCAAACAATACAGTGACCTGACAAAGAAGCAAAAGCAAATCAGTGGAGAAAGGGTAGTCTTTAAGAAATGGTACGAGAAAAACTAGACATCCATGTGTCTGCCCCCCAACAACAACAAAAAAATCTAGAGAAAGGCTTTACATCTTTCACAAAAATTTTGTCAAAGTGGATCATAGACCTAAACATAAGACACAAAGCTATAAAAATCCTAGAAGACGTAGGACAAAATCTAGACGAGCTTTGGGTTTGGTGATGACATTTTAGGTAAAAAACTAAAAGGACAATTCATGAAAGGAGAATTTAATAATTTGGAATTTATTAAAATTGAAAATTTCTCTTCAGCCAAAAAAGAACTAAGAAGATAAAAGATGAAGCTACAAACTGGAAGAAAGCACTTGGAAAACACTTATCTAAATAAGAGAAATTCTACACACTCAACAATTAAAACTCAACTCAACTGAAAAATGGGCAAATTATCTGAGCAGACACTTCACCAAGGATTCCCAGATGGAAAATAAGCATATGAAAAGATGCTCAACATCATATGCCATGAAGGAATTTGAAAATTAAATGAACAATGAGATACTACTATACACAGATTAGAATGGCTACAATACCAAACACCAACAGCATCAAATGCTGGCAAGGATATGCAGTAGCAGAAACTCTCTTTCACTGCTAGTGGGAATATAAAATGATTTAGCCACTTTAGAAGACAAGATGGAAGCTTCTTACAAAGCTAATCCTGTTTCTTGGGTTTTATTCAACTGATAATAAATGCATGTCTTCACCAAAACCTGCATATGAATGTTTATAGCAGTTTCATTCATAATTGCTGACACTTGGAAGCAACCATGACCCTCACTTGGGTTAAGGAATAAACAAACAGTGGTATATCCATACAGTGGAATATTATACAATAATAAAAAGTATATCAACCAATGAGAATATATGGAGGAATTTTAAATGCCTGTAAGAAGAAATTGAAGAAACCCAATTTGAAAACCCTCCATACTGTCTGATTCCAACTATATGGCATTCTGGGAAATAGAAAACTTATAAGCAGTAAAAACCTCACAAGTTGCCAAAAAGCTGGGAGAGGGAAGGAGTAATGAATAGATGGAACAAAACGCGCGTTCAGGACAGTGAAACACTTTTGTGTAACACTGTGATGGTAACTATATGTCATTACATGCTTGTCAAAACTCCATGGAGTACAATACAAGGAATAAACTCTAATGGAAGCATGCACTTTAGTTAATACTAATACATCAATCTTGGTTCACCAATCATAACAAATATACTACATTGTTACAAGATGTTAAGAACAGGGGAAACTAGTGGAGGGAGAATATATGTACTCCATGTACTTTTCATCAAATTTTTTTTTATAAAACTAAAACTACTTTAAAATAGAAAGTCTATTAATTAAAAAAAGAACATGTACTAAAAAATGAGTGTAAGAAAGCTGACGGCACATTCAGGGAACAGGGTAAAATACAGGATGGGTGGAAGGAAAGTGATGAGTAATGAAGCTAAAAAAGCAAGATCCTGGAGTGAGACACTAAAACTTCATATGCCATGTTATGGGATCTGGATCTTAGTGTAAGCCAAGTTTCTTTTTTTAAAGTTATATGGTCAGATCTGCCCTTTAGAAAGATAATTTTCTTGGGAATAATTATGGGATGGAGTGAAATAGCCTAGAGGAAATAAGACAGACTGTGAGGGCATTGCACCAATCAAGGAAGAGGTGATAAGGACAGGAGTAAGGCCAGCTCAGAGTCTTAACCCTATTCTAATAACCTGATCAACTTGACCTGGGGAAACAAGGACCATCTCCATGTTAATCAGAAAGATTCCATAAAGTTATGGCCACAGGAAACTCAAGTTTCCTCTTTTCAATAAATCATAAAGCAGAACAGATCCTTCTTTGCGATATGGGCTCTTTAGTTTGAATCAGAGGAATGAATAATACCATCTTTCTAAATAAAATTCTAAGCACACATGAAACTAATGCATATCAGTGTGGTGTTAACCATTAGCTTGTCTCACCATAGTTCTTTTAGAAAACAACTAACTATCATTGAACTTATAAATCCCTGCTTCAAAACTGAAGTGAAAACAGTAGTCCTTGTTAAAAATCATCTAAATTTTATATCAATGTCACAGTTAAAATCATCTGTCCATATGACTTGTGACTATTGACCTGAGGCAGAGTTTTCAATCCGTGTTTGTTTCCTCTGTCCACAGTATCCTAATACGGAGAAAAATTTTCTCTTGACACACAATCATATGAACTTATTGTACCAACATTTCAGCTACCCCCACGTTATCTTTGAAGTGTCCTCCCAGCAGAATGTTCACAGTGAATTTTATGAATGTCACATATCCTACATTTTGACTACCAAATTTGGTAGCATTCCATTCAGTTATTTTGAGGCACTACATTGCCAGATAAAAAGGAAACACACAGAAATAAAATTCTATAGGAGTGGGTCAGAGAGAGCTCATGGAATTTGAGTGGTGGTAGGATAAAAGACAAGAAAGACTTGCAAGTTCATATGTGGCATCTGGGTAAGAGGTGATGTCATTAACCAAAATGAGGTGCAGTTCTGAGGAATGTGACTCTAGTTTAATTTTGACCATGCTCAGTTTCAGGGACTTGGGGAAATTTAAGGTAGAGAAGTTCAGTAAGCAGTAATAAATAGAGTCTAGAAATTTGTTTTTTAAATGGAGAAGCTAAAATTATGCAGCAATTGACACATGTGGAAGTTGAAGCTGATGAAGTGCCCTGGAGACTTGGTAATGAGAGGAAGAGTGTCTAAGTCTATATGAGGTTGGAAAGAAAACTGCGAGATATGTAAGAAGCAGCTCTTGCTTTGGTTAATGTGAGAAACTATGTAGAGGATTTAATATCCAAAGAAGAAGAGAGGAAGAACACTGCAAGGTTGAGTCTCTGATGTGGTAAATAAATGGATGTGCACCTAAGGGAAGAAAAAATGATTCCAATGTTTTGATCTTGGAAATTTTGAAGGAAGGTAGCACTTTCCACTATATCTTTCATTCCCTCATTCAAACATGACAAACATGATACATAGAGCACATCTATGGGCAAGCCACCACGACACTGACTGCAGGCAGGAGAATGAACACACCTTACAGAGACAGTAATGAATCTGCAATTATAGATGTTGAAATTGAGATGCCTGTGGGCATCAAGGTGGGAATGTCTACCAAGATGCAAACATGAAAGTCAAGGTAAGGGACTGATCCATAGAAGTAAGACATGAAGTCCTATTAGCAGATGAAATCACCCATAGGAGAAAGAAAGAACAGCCTCTATTGCTGTGTCTGAACATATCAGTAATACCTATGAATATTATTTGGGGGAGAGAAAGTGAAGAAACCAACAAGGAAGGAGAAGAAACAGCTATGCAAGTAAGAGCCAAGAGAAGCATCACAGAGGACAAGGAAATAAGATTTTCAAGAGGTGAGCAGCAGGTCACTCACACTCCATCCATGGCAAAGGAAATGAGATCAGAGGGAAAAGTACTTGAATTTAGCCTTTCTTAGAATAGTGAGGATAGAAACTGTTACAAAGGACCATAGAAACAGCTGATGCTGAGTAGGGACTTCAAGATGGTATCATGGTTCATGTGTAGGATTTTTAGAAATGAGAGCATTTATAGGCCCAGGATAATAAAACACTGAAATCAGAGAAAATTAAAACATAGGAGAAGAAGGGATAACTGAGAGGAAAATAACCCAAAGGAAGCCAGTAATATGGGATTACAGGACTTGTGCAATATCCAGGCAACACATGCCTTCACTGTGATGTGAATTCCCATTAGTCTCTCTTCTAGTGACTTCAGAGTATTGGAGTTCAACATTTCATGTAAAAAGGAGAATGTTCCTGCCATGGGAGGTGGTGCATGCCTGCAACCCCAGGGATTAACAAGAACCTAGCAATTTAGCCAGAAACTGTTTCAAAATAAAAAATAAAAAAGGGCTGGAGATGTGGCTCAGTGGTTAAGCACCCCTGGGTTCAAACCCCAGTACGAAAAGAAAAAATAAAAAAGGGGACTGGGAAAATGGGATACAATTCCTGAGCATCATCTTTGAATATCACTTATTCTTAGCTAACACAACATTTCAAAGGAGAAGACAGTCCCTAATATTCTAAAGAGAATTCTCCACCATATCAGCTCATACCCTCCTGTGCAAAACTAAACAGGAATACTGGCAACAGCTGCTGCATGTTATGTGGGATGATCGCCTTCTCCATGAGTTAAATAGAAACTTGCAAAGAGAAAAGACAATTCCTAAGGAACAGTATGTATGGGGGTGTGGTGGGGAGCAGGTGTATGTTGCTCTCGTCCTTTATTTAAGAACAAAAATGCCCCTAGGAACAACATGATGACCAGGAAACCAGGGCATCTGAGCATCATCCTTTCTACCTAACTATTCTGCCTGCCTAGTTTCTTTCTATTCTCAACTCTGGACCCATCTGCTGTACATTTGCACTATGGTTCTTCTCATACTTGAACCTTTCTTCTGGTTGCTCTTGTTTCTTCTTCACCAGTAAATTCAGAGATGTGGAAGTGCCTCACGGCGCCGGTGCCGAGAGTGACACAGGACACCCACACAAGTTTACAAGGACTTGGAAAAAAGTCCTTGCCTGAGTGCTTGTCTCCTAGAAGCTACCAAGAGCTCAGGAAAGCAAAGCACCCAGACGGCACCGCCAAGCCCCCAGCTTCAAGCAACAGAGAAGGCTGTGATTGCCACACCGAGCTCCACACCAACCTGCCACACCGAGTGAACGCAACGCGTGCACACGTCCACACGCAACAGCACGAGCAAGAGACCGGTTGGGTGGGGAACCAGGCGCACACTGCGCAGCGCACGCACTACAAGCACACGCATTATCTCCCCACAAGTCCCCGGTGCCCAATCCCCCCAAGCCCGCGAACCTCACCAGACAGCCGGGTAACTTTCCAGGTGCGCAGCTTGTCACCTCTGCGCGGCCGTCCCTGCGTCTCGGCGTCCTCTCCCACGCCGCCCTCCCCAGCAGCCCGCGGCGACGGAACCCAGCGCAGGTCAGCTCAGCCAGCCAGCCAACACTGGCGGTGCGCACCCTGCGCAGCGAGGGCACAGGGCCGCCGGCGCCGCCGCTCCAACTGTGTGTGAGCCAGGGAAGCGGCGAGCGCGCGGCGGGCAGGAGCTACGGCGGCGTCGGTGCTGCCGCCTGGCTCCTCTGCGGGGGCCGGTGCAGAGGCGGCGCGCGGGGAGGGAGGTGGGGGAGGAAGCGCGAGAGGAGGGACGCAGGAGGGCGGGGGTCAGTCGGGGCTATTGCGCCGAGCAGCAGGAGCCCGTTTCCCTAAAGGTGGGGTCACCCGCGCGCGGGCGCGCGCCCGCACCTTTACTCCCTGGACAACCCCGTGGAAACCGCCGCAGTGTGCACTTTATACCCCAAAGCCTCCAGCGAGGCAACTTAAGTAGGGCGATAACATCGTGGTTGTAGAATATTTTTGTTATTATGTTTCTATTTCAAGTGTGTGGGACGAGGGGGGAGGAAAGTTCGGGGGAGGGGTTCATCTCTTCCTTCCCTCCCTAGCTTCCATCCCTCCAGTGTGTTTTCACTGCAGGCTCCCCATCTCGCCTTCCCTCCTAGAGCGCAAACGGGCGCACACATTGGACCTGTTCTCTTCTGTCACACCAGTGCCCTTCTAGAAGACGTATGACCCCGGAGCACCTTGGCGACGCGCTTTTCCCAAACTCTGGAGCTATAACTTGCGTCTAGTTTGCCAGTTCACGTGACACTGGGGGCAGTGGTTGAACAGAGTTTCAAGGGACAGAGATTGTACCTCCGGAATTGCATCTGCTTGCTGGTCTTTAACAGGGAGCTTTCTTGATCACTCAAGCAGTTAATTTAATACTCTCCCGTCGCCTTTTGAGTACATGTTTTTTTCCTGAGGCGTGCATTGTGGTTTTCTAAATATATACATACACCCACCGCATTATTTGCCGTGCCTGGAGTTGTGCGATCTTCATGTGTTTTTTTTTCCCCTTTCCTCCTGCCCCCAGAGGAATTCTACTGGCAGATCCACGGAGGACAAGGGCAGTTTCTGTGTTGAGGAATGGGAAGTACAGTGAAGGTCTATTCTTCGTGTGCATCCAGAGTGTTAGAACCCGACTCCCTTGGGTTTTAAACCACACGGTGGCAGTGGGGCTCATGTAACACCAGCATGCACTATTACATACATAAACTTATATAGAAATGAGGCCTGGGGAAATGTGTTGAATGGGACTATTAAGTTTCAGAGGAAGAAGAATGTAGTCCTGTATTTGTGCAAACTGGAGAAAAATAAGCAAATGCACAAACTACTTTTTTCCAGAGTTTAAGCCAGAGTCTGTACGTTCATGCTGGCTTCCAAGAAAGACCAACCTGAGAAGACAGAGGGGTGAAGAATTCCACAAGAAAAGGGGAAATAAGGAAGTCATTGCTATGTCACTGTAATAAAGGTCATTTAGTCGATGGACTGAAGTTTTGTGAACAATTTAATGACAGAGGAAAAAACAATTTTTGAAGCCTTTACCTTTCATTTAATCCTGGTTGTTTTTTAATTGTGGGTTGCTAATTAATGAGTCATAAACTTGTTGTATTGAGTCAAAGCTACTATTTAAAAAAAGACATGGAGTACAATAAAATAACTAAGCATTTCACACATGGGAAGACCAAATATGTTTTATAAAGCTTTCAATTTAGTGAAATATATGTGTGTGCACTGGGTCAATCATGTAGTATGCACTTTCTTGTTAATTGAGATAAAACTTGAAGGCCACTGATGGGGTACACATTGCTGCCCGTGGTCCCCCGCTCCCCTCAGAGTATGGGAACTCACTTCTCTCCCAGCAATTCTGTACTGTCATCTCAACCATACCACAAAAAGGAAGAGAAGAGCTAGTGATCATTTTTTTTAGTCTTTTATTCAGTTTTTCAACAAAATGCTTTCAACCACTCCTCTGTCTCAGGCCCAGTGGGAATTCAATAATAACAAAATTAACTGTCATCTCTTTTAATTTAGAGTCTACTATCTTGTGGGGGAAGCAGACATTAAACAAATAAATATAAAAGTAACCATACATGTGATAAACACTATGAAGGAAAATATCTGAGAAAAAATATGGGGTCATAATTTAAATGTGGGAGGCTGCCATTAATAATTAACCCACTTTAAAATGTCATAAATGATAAAGAAATTTATTGTTTCATATGGACAAGAAGTCCCAAGGTCAGGAGGCTCTCCCTGGTGAATTGCTGAATTCACTAGGGAGAGCTCTGTCCCTGTCCAGAGTCACCCACCTAGGGTCTCAGAATGGCTGGAGCAACTGAACAGTGCCTGAAGGTAGCAGAGAGTATCTCTTTATAGGAGTGGGGAAATCTTTCTCAGGAGCTTCCTTGACATTCGCACCTGACATTAGTCAAAACTGAATCATTAATGTACCCACCCCTAAATCCTGGGAGTAGAGAGGGGCTTACTATGATGGGTTGGTTTAAGTTCTTCAGGATTTGCCCCTGGACTTTACAGGATTGTATTATTTGAGATGTAGATACTCAAACCAAAAGGAGAAGATGTAGTTAGATGTTGGGTAGGCAATCTAGAGTCTGCTACAGGGGTGCAGGTGGGAAAATGGCATTTAAACTTAAGATTAGTGAGAGGCAGACAAGGGATGAGTAGGCATCATCAGAGAGAGGGAATTCGTTGGATGAAGACTGACTCCTGACTCTGGGGTAAAGGACTGCATGTAGTTTCTCATTTACTCCATCCACTACAGGAAGCAAGGGGACCTCAGGAAGTGTGCTCAAAGAGTTAAAATATATTGACCAAATTCACACAGCTAATAAGTTGCAGAGCCAAACGATGTCATTCCAGAGCCTAAAAGCTTGAGATCTTCTGCCTCTACAGAATAGAGTAAGAAGTCAAACTCTATTGACCTTTCTCTGCCATTGACTGAGCAGCAACCCTCCCAACTCCCTCTAGGATGTGTCTTTAGGCCACTGGCAGTGCAGGACAAGTGTTCAGGAATAAACCTTCTCCCACTGGGTGCACCCCTGCTCCACTTGGTGTCCTGGTCTCTGCTAAGCCTTGCTACCAGAAAACTAAGGTTCTCATGAGGTCTAAGCTCAGAGAGATGGGGAGGATGAAAGGACCATCTCTTCTGTTTTATAATAATTAGAGAAGTCCCCAAGCAGCTCCTGGGTTTTACAGAAACAGGTGTTTTGTCTACGTTGCTTTTTTCTCAAGGAACTGCATCCATGGAGCTAAGCTGGGAGCAGAGTCCACAAAGCTTCCTTTCTGAATTTAGACATTTTTTTTAAGGCCATGAACTATTTGTTTCTGTTCAAGCTCATCTACCATAACCCTATTTTCTCCAGATGAAGTTCCACACAAGGGGCTCCATAATCGCTGTTAGCCTCTTTGCCCATCAGATCACCCTTGGGCTCATGGCATTTGCACTCCAGCTCAGAGCCTTCCAAACTAAGCTCCCTTCTATGTATCAGCAGATTTCCTGGGAACATGAGAGAGACAAAACCATCATCCTGGTGAGTCACATATTTTCTCACCATCTCTTGGGCTTTGTTCCCTTCTCTCCTGCACTATTTCACTTCTTTACAGACTTCTTATCTGTAAAGCAGCCATTTCAATTGAGAAGACACAAGGCTTTGGTCATTGTGCCCCTCTTTCTGATTGGCTTTGTCAAATTCTGGCTCAGGAAAGTATACCACTTGCCTTTAGTGCTTCTGCTATCCAGGTTCCGGAAACACTTGACATGATTATGAAACTGGGCCAATTGATCCACTGCAGTTCTCTCCTTATCTTACCTCCCTGCAGTCCACAATCCCGTTATTCACTTCAGTGCCATTTATGTCTTCCTTGATGTCCACGGACTGTGCAGGGTAGTGGTTCTCTCCTCTGTGATCCCAAGGTAACATGCTGCTCCAAGACACAAATACTTGTTAACTTCTCTGTCTTCCTTATTAGGCTTCAGAGCAGGGCCTTTGTTATGTTAATTCTTTTATCTCCAGAACATGCCCAGGCAATATAGCAAGATCCCATTTTATTTAAAAAAATCAAATGTATATATATTTATATGTGTTTTATATATATGTGTATATATATATATACATATATATATATATAGAGAGAGAGAGGGAATATATACATATATGTTTAGAGAGAGAAAGAGAAAGTACTCTTTGTTCTACTGTCTCTGTTTTCATATTTGAAAACTGTTTACCAAGATATTAGAGACTTGAAAGAAAACCATATATATGGTATTTGTTTCCTTCATGAAAGTTCATTACTAATTATACAGTTTCCCAGGCTCAGCTCTGGAATTGTACTTTATTCTTCTCTTCTCTTCCCAAGGACCAAGGGTCTTTCATTTGCCAAATTCTCCCCAGTGATCCCTGGTAGGTAGGAGGGTGAGCATCTTGGGCATTAACTTCTGGCACATTGGAGCTGTGTCCTAGCCTTTCCAGGCAGCATCCAGAGCCACCAGGTGTCCCCATTTTGAATCCACAAGTCTCTCACCCATGCTTATCTTGAAGGTCCTCCCTCCTCTAATTCTACTCCCATTCAGTTTAAATTTTCCCAGATCTCTTTCCCATTCTTCCTCTTTTTCTCCTGTCCTCCCCTCCTCTTTTTTTCCTCTTTTCCCCTTCCTTTTTCTCTTCCTGTCCCTTTCCTGTAGCTCCATGCATTACTTCCATGTTTTCTTTATCCAGAAGCTGCCCTCTTCCAGCACTGCATTTATTTCAGCCAGTCTTATGGTTATCACTTTCTACTTTTATGTTGTTGTTATCCATCTAAATTTCCTATCTCCCCTGCTGGACTCTACACATCAGGGTGGCATAATTCCATTCATCTTTGTTTCATCTCTCCCAGCACCCACTGCAGGTTCAATCCTGGAATTGATAGAGAGCCTGACTTATTACATTGGAAGAATTATGTTTCTGAAATTCTATAAAATTTGGAGAATATTCTTGATTTTTCTTCTGGAATAAAGACAATTATTTGAAATAATTACACTTAATTTATAAGTTAATAATTTTTATAACTAATAATAAGATAATAGTAAACCTTACTGTAAAATACCAAGTATAAATACATTTGTTTTTCTGATTTTATTTGCATTGACTTCCCTAAATAGTGATTTTCTTTCTAGTTATGGATGTTCATTAAGTAATACAACCAGTGTATATTAACTATGCACCAGGCTTATCATCGCTGGCATCCCCCCATTCTGTGCTATTTCAAAGTAACATGAACCACCCATACAACACTTTGGCCTCTTAGCCCTTTAGTCTTCCCATATCCTACATCTCACTCAGCTTCAGCCACCTACTTCCACCGTCACACTTGGAATTTCCATTAACGTTACTGCTAGTAATGGTGTTTATGCACCCCCAGATCAGCTTGGTCCTGCCTGCCCACAAGATTTTAGCCCTTTGCTCAGTTTCTCAGCCATAATGACCTTGACAATGATTCATGCGCTCCCCATGGTTGGAAAGCCCAGGCTAATACTGTGAACCTCCTTTGAATTGAGGGTCAGGCCAGCACCATAACACCCATGGTAAAGGGAGCTCAGTAGCTCCAGCCTCTGGGCTGAACTGACTGAATCCACAGAAGCTCTGGTTTTCTCTAACTGCCACCTGGAAGTGCCCAAAACACAACCCAGAAATACAGTGAAATTATGCCCTGTAGAGTTGACTTTGACCACTGAGTGACAGGAGCCAGTACAAAGACAACAGGTAAATTGTTCACCCTTCCTGCCCACCCAGGAGCTGCTCAAAGATGCAACGGTTCTGCATTATGGCTGCTCTACCATGACTCAGCAGGCAGCTTTGATTTCTAGAAAAACTGCAGACAGACTGGTAAGGCACAACCCTAAATCTGCTTTTTCTCTTCTCTCTCATTTCCCTTTTTTTCACTTGTCCCTGCAGCCCTAGGATAATACCCTAAATAGAGTTTTAGCATGTGAGCTCAGGCTCATAATGTAGGCAACCCAAGCTAAGATCTTATATGCTGTGACTACAGTCCTGCATTCTTTAAGCTTATTTGCTCAGTCACTTTCTTTTCTAATGTTTCTGACTTTATAGGAACCTCTAGCTCCTTAACCCTCTGGTCACTTTCCTGTCTTTACTCTGCTCCTTTACAGTTTAGTTTGCAGGGCATTATTTTACTGTCTTGGTAACTTGCCCCAATCTTACGTCTTACAGCAGCTAGCCGCAGCGCTCATCCTGGGGAAGCCTGCTTCTCCTTCTCTTTCTGATATTTAGACAAGGTGGATGTAGGCCTCATGATCATTAACATAAATTATGGGTCAAGGGTCGTGGATTAGACTGGTAAAGCCATTCTAGAGAGCCATTTGACAGGATTTACTAAAAAATGTGTACAGTCTATTGGCAGTTCTCCTTCTAAGTATATTGTATATTCTAGAAAAATTCTCATACAGGTCCATAGAGGGACATAGACAAGGACATTGTCCGAGCAACTATTGCAACTTCTTTATTGTTAGGATTAGAGAAATAGGCCACCTGGGTGTCCAACTCTGAAAGGATGAATATACACATTATTGGTGGATATATGCCGTAGAAAATTATACAAAACTCAGAAATAACAGATTAGATATTTTAAAAGCAAAATTATGCATCTTTAAAAATATAATGTCTAAACCAGGTGCAGTGGGCACTCCTGTAATCCCAGCTACCCCGGAAGCTGAGGCAGGAAGATTGCAAGCTTGAGGCCAACTTCAGTAATTTAACAAAACTCTGTTTTAAAATTTAAAAAACAAATAAATAAAAAGAGCTAAGGATGTGGCTCAGTTGTAAAGCACCACTCGGTTCAACCCTTATTAGCAAATATAAATGTATGGATACAAGTATAGAATGAGTTATGTATTTATGACAGTATTCCTTGCATTAATTAAAACAACTGTGCATAAAATCTATCAATATTCATTTTTCAATATCACATACAAAAAACCTGGTGTGGTGGCACACATCTGTAATCCCAGAAGCTCAGGAGACTGACACAGGAGGATTGCAAGTTCAAAGGACAGCCTGACAATTTAGAGAGACCCGCTCACAAAAGAAAACAAAATTAGGGGTGGTAGTTCAGTGGAAAAGCACCCCAAGTTCCGTTCCCTGTACTGCAAAAATGAATGGATAGATAGATAGATAAATAAATACCACACAAATTAAAAGATACAAAATAAGCACAGGAGAATGTTTAACTCTGCAAAAATGATGCAAAGCTACCACAGGATGATATAAGGGAGGATCATGCCAGCAGAGGGCAGAGGGATTAGCAAGTGCAATAGCAGGAAGGAGACACCCACTCATATAGCCCTGGCCCTGCCCCCAGGCCTGTTTCCACAGTGTTAGAGTATGGTGGTGCCTTTACCTATATCGCAATTTTTTATCAAGGGGTTTTAAAATCTAATGTGCATATACTTGACCATTTTAAACTGCAAACTCCTTGCATCAGACATGACCTTTTCTCCATGATAATCACTCAGTGAATATCCATGAATAAAAGAATGATATGGAAAAAAAAAACTATTCAACCATAGCTTCCAATGAGAATGCAACCTTACTCTGGAATGCTGGGAAATACTTTAAGCCACTGCACAACCTGTGTTCAGTACAATGCCACATATCCCAACTAATAGAAACACCATGTAGCAACAGTCTGTAAATGGCAGCTCTAGCTATCAGTTTATAAAGAATGCTCATGCCTATCTAGCAATAGCTAGGGTAACATAATAGGGGTTGTTTTTTTGGTTGTTGGTTTGTTTCATGTGCTGTTTATGTTGCTATATATATATATATATATATATATATACACACACACATATATTTTATATGTATATATATATTTTATATGTATATATATTTTATATATATATAAAAGAATCAGTGAAAGCAGTAACAATTGAACAACAAAAGTAATGGTAGATTAATGAAAATAATGTGAGTGTTGTTATCTATTTTGATTCCACTCTTTTAGAGTATTGTGCCATATAGATATGGGTTATTATTTTCTCATCCTGGCATTACCCAGAAGAAACCTGCCTTCAATTACATTTCATTTCTCTCTTCACATAACCATTCAAGAGGAACTAAATCCATTATGACCTCATTGGAGATATAAAATTGTCTCATTTCCCAAACTCAGACTGTCTGTAACTGATTCTTCCTCCCAGAAAGTCCTCCAGACACCAAAGGTTTCATTTAATCAGTAAGCAATATCTCCCTGAAATAAGGGTAATTGAGAATCCTGCTTTGTTTCAGTCCTACATTGGGTCAAATTATTTTTTAGATTTTGCTTGCTCCAGGTAAACTGTACAACACTAAGTGAACTTATTTGATGACCTTATTTGAGAACCATCTGCTCATAGACAGCTAATTACAAATCATTTCCTACCTGTGCTTAGCCAGCAAGTCCCATGAGGGAGCCTCTGAAACACAACTAGATGGTCTTCAGTCTTAGCACATTGTCAAAAGCCACTATTTATTTTCATTTTGTGATCTTGCCAATGGGAGTAGCTATGAATTAACCTAAACTTCATGATGTTCTCCTTTGTTCGATTTGTTACTGACTTTGCAACTTATACACTGAGCTTCCCTTTGGAGACCCTAATTGGGAATAAACTACCAATTTAATTGTCCAGTGTGTTCCATTTAAGATAGGTTCCTATGTTAATAAAATAAAAATTTTATGAACAGTTGGTCCTGGTCTCTAGTTATTTCACTTTATAAGAGCCAAGATTTAGTGACTAACTATCAGGAACCAGCCACACAACAGCTTTTATACTGAGTGTTTATAAACATTCATGAAGTGTATCTAACACATAATAAGTAGTCAATAAATATTTCTTGAATGGATATATGAATATTGCTAGGCTATTTAGCAATTTAATAAAAGTGACAACGTGTATCCATTTTTAATTATAGCTTTTATTAGAAATTCTACAACTACAAATAAGATTTATTTTATTTTTCCCATTACTAAATGGCTCATTTATTGAGAGAACATTTCAGAAACTACATAATTAGCATACCCTCTGGTAGCTGATTGTAGTGACTTGCCCTTGAACAGATTTTATGTGGGAGCTGAGGTTCCATGATTCTGGGAGAGGAACACTTTGAGGGATTTGTCCTAGGGAGAATGGACACCAGAATCTGTCCTTTGACCAAAGTGGAAATATCTGGTTCTAGCTGCAGATTTCTGGGGAGCTGGAGAACTGCTCTTGAGGAGAGAGTAGGTTAGAGGAATAAGGCAGGAAAGGGGCAGCTGTCCTAAACACTGTAAGTGATCACCTTTATCCTGTATACCGAGCCTCCACATTAGCCAGAAGGAAACCTTCTAGAGGTAGTGCCTCCAAGAGAGGACACAGGGTTTGAAACAGCTTGTCTCATTCACTGGGTCTCATAATTTTGATCTCAGAAGACTTTTACAGTTTTAAAATTATTGAGGACCCCAAAATATGTTTATTTATGTAGATTTTATCTAAAATATTTATCATTTTGAAAGTTAAAACTATTTTACAAATATTTATTCATTCAAAAATAACTACTATAAAACCATTACATACTCATATAAGAAATAAATATTTCCCAAGAAATTAGTGAAGAGAAGCATTGTTTTATATGTATTTTTTGCAAATCTCTTTAATGTTTAGCTTAATAGAAGCTATCTGGGTATTGCATATTGATGTCTACTCTCACTCTGTTGTATTGCACATATGACACAGTATCTGGGCAATGCCACCCAATAAGATGAAATGTAACAGGTAAGGTCTCTGTATTGACATAATAGTCATTCTGATCTGTGATGCCTTGAAAAGGTCTTGGGTACTCCCATGGGTCCCTGAACCACACTTTGACAACCACTGCTCTGAAGTACGAGCCCCATAGTGCTTCATATGTCATACATGACCCCTGAAAGCAATGACTACGGCTCTGAGTTTCAGCCAATGTCTCAATTAGCTTCCCCAAGTTCTAGCTTCCAACAATTACAAAAAGAAAAAGAGTGGGGGATTGTTTCCCAACTTTAATATTTTTATTTCATCAATATTGAAACCTGGCTTAGCTAAACTCAATCTGTGGGTAACAGAAATTAGACAGACTTTTTGGGCCTTTGTCTGATCTCTTATAACTTGCTCCCAAGCCTTGTAAAGTACAGAGAGCACACTGTCACATGTGGGTCTTCTACTCTACATACTTCAGTTATTCACTCATTGGCCAAATCGTTCATTCAACCAATAAGCTTTTATCCTGGGGGATCAAAATTGATAGGTCCAAGTCTCTTATATTCCAGAAGTTTCAAATAAAAGAGAAAATGCTGTAATTCTATAATCCATGCATAGATTTATTCAGCATACTGGAATCCATTCAGCAAATGTGTGCTACTATGTGCTATTACTGAAACAGTACAAAGAAGAAACATTTCCTGTCATGTGAAACTCAGTGAGCTACAAACCTACATAAATCATTAAAACATACTAATTCACATTGAAATTAAATATAGGGCTCTGTAGAAACTTTGAAGAGAAAGTGCATATCTGGTGGTGGGGAGGTAGGTATTAAGAAAGATTTCTGACTCAGCAAGCAACCAAGAAGCAGGAGCATTGATTCTGTGGTCTGAAGGACCTAGATTCCAATGTCACCTCTGTCTCTGGGGTTTTTTTTGTTTTTTTTTTTTTTTTTGTTTTTTGGTGCTGGGGATTGAACCCAGGGCCTTGGGCTTGCGAGGCAGGCACTCTACCAACTGAGCTATATCCCTAGCCCAACCACTGTTACTTTCTAAACTCTGTACGACTAAATCAGGGGGTTGTGATCAGAGGTTGGGCAAACAAAATCATATTTGTAAAGTACCCATCACAATCTTGGCTGTTGTTAAAGAACAGATGCTGTTCTTCAGGCAGAAATGAATAGGACATACATTCTAGCTGAGGACAAGCATAAAACTGCAGCATATCCAGGAAATACACTTGATAAAGTAAAGTAAAATGCCATGAAGTCCTTATTGCAATAAAGTCAGAATTTCTTAGCTTTTATTTCATTATCAATCTTTTGTAACACTTAGAAAACAATAAAATATAAAGCCTTGACTTGATAGAGTAAATCACAAAGCTGAAAAAAGGAGGAGTAAGTTTCTGAGTGTAAGACTAGCTAGCATTTCAGTTTTCATCAATGAGTGATACCAGAGCGCACACTGCGATTTCTTTCCTTCATGAAATTGTGACTTGCCAACATCAAATTTGCATTAAGAACCAGAAGAGTACAATATTTGTGAATATTATTTAGGACAGAAAGGTCTAGATTGTAAATTCCTCAGGGGTGCATAAAAGGACAATAGCAGCACTCTTACCAAATCTGAGGCACCTCTGCCAGGGGAGCAGCTGCCCCATTAGATAGGCTGGACCTGGAAGAAGACAAGTCCATGTTGCCACAGTGTACCCCCCAGAATTTGGCATCTGTATAATTTCCTAGGACTGCTATGCCCAACAACCATACAATTGTCACCTTAAACAACAGGAATGTATTTCCTTACAGTTCTAGAAGGTAGAGGTCTGACAGTGTTGGCAGTTCCTTGCTCCCTCTAAAACCTTTAAGGGGAGAATCTGTCCTTGCCTCTCCCTAGCTTCTGGTGGTGCCATAAATCCTTGTCATCCTTATCTTATAGCTATAGAATTTCAGTCTCTGCCTCCAATTAATTTTGGAACTGCATTTAACCAAGTGTGGTGGTGGTAGTCAGAGTGGATTCTTTCCACCTGTCTGAAACCTACCTGAAATCATACAGGGTCATAAAACCTGTATATCAGAGTGTCTTTGAATTACAATATTTAATGTCAATTGGGGTATCATTCATGAAGGGAGGAGTAATTTCCTGTATCTAGAAAGTAGGCTTGAAACAAATTATGAAAACCCAAGGTGTTTTTGCATGACCAAGTTGGCACTGAGGAGCTACCAATGTTTTCAAGTAACAAAAAGATGTGATCCAAAAAAAAAAAAAAAATGTGATCCAGCTTGTGTTACAGAAAGGTTGCTGCTCTGGCAATAGTGTGAATATCAAAGGTTGAAGGAAAAGATAAGGGGAAGAAATGGCAAACTGAAAATGACTGCAGGAGTCTGGAGAAGAAAATTGGCTGTGGAGGTCTGAGGATGTGTCTGTATGTGGCAGTGGGCAGGTGTACTGTGAACTTGAGAGGAGAGGAGGGTGATTAGAGAGCGGTCTGAGTGACCTGTTGGATGTGACTCATAAGAGAGAAATTGATACTGACTCTGAGGCGATGAGCTTGGTTAAGTGGGTGGGATGTGTCACCATTAATTAGAACAGAAAGCACTGTAGAAAATGAAGAATTTCTAAGGGATGAGGAGAATAACAATATAGAAGATATTAAGCAGGGATCACAAAAGGCTGAGTCTTATTAAAAACACTTAAAAGAAACTGACTTTGGGGAGTTTTACAAAGCACACTGTGCTGCAGTATTTTCTTCCTAGAAAGTCTGCAGTCACCCTATCTGCAAAATGTCCCAAAGGACCGATTTTCCCCTTTACTCTCAACTTCGTGCACACCCCCATAACCAATCTTGTATTTTCTCCTCTGGTGGGTAGCACCACCATTTAGATGTCTTCTAGACCACAAATCTGGAATCTTTCACAGCACCTGACCCTCATAAAACCTTCATATCTAGTCAACAAGTCTTGTCCATTCCAGATTGTAAACCTCTTCATTCTACCCAGGGTCTCCATTTCCATAGCTTCCACTTAAGTTTCTAGTCTTCTCTGACCTGCTCTGTTGCCATTGCAGCAGACCAAATCTATTTGTCAGTGCACTTGACCTCCCTCCAACATTATAGCAAAGTGTACTTTGTAGAATGCAAAGTCTGATCATGTTGCTTTCATGTTAAGACTTTTCCCTGCCCTCATCCCACTCCCTACCAAATAAAGTCCAAACTCTGTAACATGGCCTGGAAACCCTATATGTTTCTATTCCTACTTATCTTTAGGATTCTTCTCAGTTCATTCCTGCATATTTAAGGATTTTGAAACTTTATGATCTCTGAATACTTCCTGCTTGTTATTTCCTCTTCGTCAGTTGTCTTTCCACCTGCTCCTCTGGAATCACCTGCCCTTTAATGCCCACCTGACACTTCTGTGCACAACGAACCCTTTCTTTTTCTTGTCTACTCTATATTCTCACACTTTCTCTTTTAAACTTAAACTACACTATGTGTAGCCGGGCACCATGGTACATATCTATAATTCCAGCTACTCACGAGGCTGAGGCAGGAGAATCACAAATTCCAGGCCAGCCTGAGCAACTTGGTGAGACCCTGTCCCAAAATTTTTAAAAAAGGGTGAAGAGAGAGGCTGTGGATTTAGCTTAGTGGTAGTATACCCCTAGATTCAGCCCCCTGAACTCTCCCCTAAAACCTCCATGTATCATTTTTAATACAGTTGATTCCAAGTCACCTGCAAGTTCCTTGAGGGTAGGAGCTATCTAAATTCCACTATCTAAATTCCATCCCACAAGCAGACAGAGCAGCTAGTTTGTTTCATTCACTGTATTTTTGCATCCTAAGTTTATAAAATCTGTAGACCAAGGAATTGGATAATTCAGATATTGAAGAGGAAAGTCAAGAAAAATGAGAATATAAAAAGTAAAAATACCCTGGTACAGTCAAAACTGAATTATTATAGGTGAGGTCAGAATTTATTGTGTTTGGTTAAAAGCCACTTTAAGACCAGAGTAGCTATAGGATTATCTTTAAAGCAAGTCATACAGATGGAGTCAGAACAAAGTGAGAATTTCCAAATACTCACTTTTTAATTCTTTCAAAAAAGAAGTAGACTGATGCAAAGTCTTTGACATTTTATTCTTACCAAGCAAAGTAACTCTCAACTCTGCTTTTCTCCAGTCAAAATAGAGATATGGTATAAAAATAAATGTATCTGGTGGGGGTGGGGGTGGTCGGGGGGGGACAGGAAACTAGAGTAGGCAAGCAATTTCTTTTCTGATCAGAACTGACCCCAGGAAACCCCTAACCTGGCTTCTGACTGATGGAGCACTTTCCTGCACCATCACCAACACTTGCTTCTTACCTTGTTATTATGTGTGTGTCTAGCTGAACTCCCTTCTTTCCTCTTGCTCTCCAACATTCTATAAGAGCTGCTTCTTTGCTCTTCAATTAAGGCCCAGTCCTTAAAGAGCTTGTGATTGCTGTAGGATCTGTCCTCTGGGTCTGTGATGCAGCCTGCTTCTGGCTTAAAACACTTGGAATGCTTGCCTTTTAGGGACATTGTAAGGGGATGCACTTGAACAAACAAAATCTGTATATGCTCAGGATTTCACATCAAAACTCTCTTAAAATGATTTGATGTTTGAAGTTCAAAAGTAAAAATACTGTCATGGTGGGAAAAAAAATGGAATCTGGAGGAACTTGTGTAGACCCATTATGTGGTTTAATACTGTTTGGTTTTGAATCACTTGGGGCCGTGTGTGTTTCTGGGGGAAGGAGAGCAAGAATCCTTTCAGAATGTTAAGTCTGAATGGTTAAGTCTTAATTCAGCCCTGCTTCCACAGTATGGAGGAAAGCTTCTCTCTTAACTCTTCACTGATATTCTCACAAGATATAAAACTTAGGGCTTTCCCTTTCCTTCCCTTCCTACTTAAGTCATGCCTTCCCATTAAAATCCCGCATCTGTCCTCCATCCCTCCATCCCATGCCCCTGGTCTAGACCACCACCACCCTTCTTTACCTGGGCTACTGCAACAACTTTAAACTTGGTCTCACTACTCCTATTTCCAATCCTCTCAATCAGTCTTCACTATTCTTATAACAGGTCATGTCACTTTCTGCTTAAAATCCTTCCATGGTTTCCCATATAGAATAAAATCTAAGCTTCTTTGCCTGTCCTTTCAAGTACTGTATGATCTGGCATATGCTTCACCAACCGTCCTGGTCTTTAGTTAAGATTCCTTCCTGTTTTGTCACAAGATCTTCCCCGTCTTGGAACTTTGCATTTCCTGTTTCCTCTGCCTGGAGAATGTTGACCTCATCTTAAAATGATAACTTCTTTCATCTTTACGTCTTGGCTTAAAATATCACCTTCTCTGCAAGGTGTTAGATCATGACCTCTAAAGATAGCCCCACTTTATTTTTGCCCTTTTTTTGGCTCATGTATTTTCTCATTATACTTACCACAAGTTATAATGATCAGAACTCTTTGCTTTAATTCATTAACTAATTGGTCTTTTGGTCTATCATGACAAAATAAAGGATGTGTCTGACTCATTCACTTGGCATTCCCAGTACCCAGCACAATAACCAGCTGCTAATAAACCACTTCATGCATGCTTGTTGAGTGAGTGATATTTTATTGCACACTTTATGCTATATTCATAGATATTTTTATAATTTTAATTATTTTATGTGAACTCTTATTAATATTTCCTTCCTTACTAAAGTTTTATGAGAGAAAAATCAATCTCTATTGCTCACTATTATGGTTCTGGAACTTTACAAGTAGTAACACCCTTAGCATATGTTTATTCGACATGTAAATTAAATCATTATCAGTGAGTGGGAGATACTTTAAAAGGTACCAATGAAAGTTCCAGACATTTTGATGTATTAAAGTGAAACAAGTAAACTCTGCCTTCAGTGATCTAAGCTTGGGAAAGGAAGACTTCAGCAAGTAATGATTTACTATAATGCCTTTGTTTAATTCTGTCCATAAAAATTAATATCTACTAACCAGTCTGTCAGAGATTTCGTTTTCATTTTTTAATCTATGATCCAGTCTTGTATGTTAGCATCTGCTTGAAATGCGCCATTTGTTCATGGGAATATAATACATTTAACATCACCTATGATGTTCAATAACCTAATCATTATTTGGATATTGATTGTGAAGCTTCACTATCAGCCAGGCTGGCCAACCCTCCAGCTGCCCGCAGGTACATGAAACCCAGCTCTGCTCATTCTCCAGGGCTGCTATAACAAAGACTGCACCACACCACAGTCTGGGCAGCAAAACAAAAACTTGTTTTTTCACACATTGGAGGCTACAAGTTCAAAATGGAGGTGTCAGCAGCCCTTTTGAGGGCTGGGAAGGAAGAATCTGCTCCAGCCCTTACAGACATCTTCCTTAGGGTTCCCTTGTGGCCTTCCTGTATCTTCATGTTTACCTTCCTCTCTGCAGGTTGGTGTTTAAATTTACTTTTATGTGGATACCAGTCACATTGGATTAGGGCCTTTATTTTAATTACTTCAATAAAACTTTATCTCTACATATCATAGCAATCTGAGGTATTAGGAGTTAGAATATAAACAAATAATTTTCCCTGTGCAGTAGGAGTATACAGTCCAGATTATAAAACCAGCCAACAGCAAAGATAAGAACTACCCAACTGAACCCAGTCCAAATTGATGTTCTGTGAAGAGTCAAAATCAATAGCTGTTGTTTAGGTTAGTAATTTATAATGCAGGTTGTTACATAGTAAATTTAACCGAAATAGCCATATTTATTCAACTTCAGTACACTTGCTACTTGTTTTTAAGACTGTGGACTTTCCAGATACTACTAAGTGAGTTTCAAGAGCTGTGCTGCTCACCTGGAAACCTGCTGAGCTCCACATTCCCTGAAAACATACCTGCCCCTCTAGTGCCCCAGGATGAGTAGCATGTAATTTACCATGACTGCTTTTCTCTTTCCTTCAGGTTGTTGAAATGCAAAGTGGTGATCACATCATCTCCTCAAACAGACTTAATGCTTGACAGTCAATGTGTCTGCCAAAAGTATGTTCTTTAAAGTATGTTCTTGTCCAAGTGAAAAATCAGGTCAATCACACCTCCTAGCATCCTCACATAGGTAGAAAAAAAATAGTTTATTTATTTTGATGTGAATGTTTTATCTCTGAATATTGATATTTTCACCAGAATAAACTTAGTTCTGGGAAGTTAAATTTCATGCATGTCAAAAGTGTTTCCCCAACTGAGTATTGAGATGCACAACTTTACTTTTTGACAGAAAGTTAAATCTGTTTGGTCATCAAATTTGACTTAGTATTTCAAAGGGTATCCAAATGTTTTCAGCAATATATGAATCTCCCAGCCAAATATCACTTTGGTGAGCAATTTTTTTCCACCTGGCAGGAAGTTTTTCTAGTTAAATAACTTCACCCTTAGAGTTCCATATTTTCCTCTTCCTGTATTTTCTACACATTTAAGCACAATTAGACTGGTGACCAGGACACACTTTACAAAGTCCTAGCTAAGTTAATTAGTCTTCCTGTTCTCATATCTGGAAGCTAATAATTCATGATTCTAACTAGATTGATCTCATTTAAAAATACACAAATGGTGTGAATCTACATTGTACACAACCATAGAAATGAAAAGTTGTACCCCATTTGTGTACAATAAATCAAAATGCAGTCTGTAAAAATAAAAAAGAAAAAAAAACAGAATGTATCACAACATTTATAAAGTTATAACACTAAATCATGATACCAAATGCAAAACCTTATGCGCATAGGTATATGTGTGTTTGTCTGTGCAGACTGACATGGCAGGGATTGAAATAGATAAATACACATACACACACACACACACGGAGAAAAATAAAAAGATATATACTAAAAAAATTGTTTGGTACATTCCCGTTTGTACAGCATACTTAGGTAATATTGTACAAAGAAGTCAAAACATTAATACAAACCTGTAGTCCCATATTATTGAAGTTATTCAATATTTTTTATATAAACTGAGTCTTGGGAAAAAGAAGTTCTAACTGGATTAATCTTATTCAGAAGCCTACTCTGCATATCATATTTCTCATTGCCCTACTTCATGGAGAATTTAGCACCTCTTTGTGAAAAATGCTGGGAGAATTAAGATTTTTTTGTTTCGTTTTGGCACCGAGTATGAACCCAGTGGGGCTTTACCATTGAGCCACATCCCCAGCCCTTTTTAAAAGCTTTTGAATCAGGGTCTCACTAAGTTGCTTAGGGCCTCACTAAATTGCTGAGGCTGACTTTGAAGTTGCAATTCTCCTGTTCCAGCCTCTGGAGTTGCTGAGATAAAAGGCATGTGTCACCACATCCAGATTATTTTTGTTTTTAAAGGAACATTACTAAGACCCTAAAATATAATTTATACCTAAGTCATTGTTACATATAGTTTGACTTTTATTTTGAATAATTTTTTATTTTGCAAAAATTCTTTTTCTTTGGGAGACTCTACCAAAATTCACAAAGTATTCTCAAAAGTATCACTGTGGGCTGGGGATATAACTCTGGTGGAGTACTTACCTCGAATGCACCAGGCCCTGTGTTTGATCCCCAGCACTGAAAAAAAAAAAGTCATCGTGCCCATCCCACCACCACAATTTCCCATTGTACCGAGCTATATTAAGGGTCTTGTGGTTGACTGGGGAAATGGATAGATCTTGACACTGCTTGCTTTTCACATGGTTTTCCTTGTTATATTGGCTTTAAATCAGTTGCTGCCATTTCCTATGTTCCAGAGAGCCTGAAGCTTTGACTTGACTTTAATTCAGTTCATTAATATGCAAAGTTTATCTGGTTTATGGATACAGATTAAGTCCTAGGTAATTTCACCTATGTTTGCAAATTGGCCATACCAGATAAGAGCCTTAACCTCAACGTTATTGAGTTTTCCAGAAATTCTTTTGTGCTTTTTAACCTTTTTACAGTTCATAGCTGGAGAAAGTTGGCTTAGCAGATAGTTGTCATTTCACTGTCTGGGACCTTTTTCTTTCTTTCATCTCTGGTGGTGGAACAACATTTCTAACATTTTCCTTCTTTTTTAAAAAATTCCCCTTTCATCTTTGGAGAGCATGAGAATTCTCCAGTTTTGCTGTATTTCCCTCTGACCCTGGAAAAGCTCTAGCTCCCTCAGAAGTCTCTTTCATAATCTGATTTCTTTGATTTTGCCAGAATCAACAATGAAGTCCTCCTTGTTGTAGTCCCCTGAGCTGAAAGACTGTGTGCCAGACCATATTAGACACATCTTCCCTAAAACTTTCAAAACTAAAGAGATATGGATGTACAGTCTTGCTAAAATTTCCATGAATCCCCCTCCTCAAGGCTTTCTCAAGCTTCTCTGTTCAACACGTTTTCTACAGGTTTGGAGAAATCATATTTCTCTGTCCATGAGTATCAGTTTATTTAAAAACAAACAAATAAAAGGTATATCCAATAACAGTAGCTTCTATATTTGAAAAATAACCCAAGTTTGTGATCACTATACTTTAACAACCAGGACATAGAACATTAATCCAAAAAGGCCAAAAAAAATTATTTTGACAGTTTCAATAATAAACATAGATGTCAACTAAACTAATCAGTTATTGAGATAATCTTAAGGTAGGTTTTGTCATGAAGCCACCTTCTGGGGCCTCAAAAAGCATCAATGACTGCCTGTATTGCTAGAGGCATGAAAATCACTAAATAGTTACAGGTCCTTGAAACCTTATTAGGCATCAGATATTCTAATAAATTCAGAGAAATTGGTGGGTTTTAGGGATTTTAAAAAGAGAATGTTAAAGTGCTTTGATGACTGGAATGCATTCCAATAAATGCAAAATGGAAAGAATCAATATTTATTAGGCATCTCCTCTGATGGTGAGACTTTATATAATGATCTTTTTATTCTCACAATCCTCCTTTGAGTAAGTGTTATGTCTCTATTTTATGAATGAGAAAACTAAGACTTAGGGACAAACTCTCCTTGCCAAAGGCCACATTCTGCACTGACAAGCAAGCTACAGCCAGGGTCATAAAAAGGTTTCCTGGCAAAGGTCATATGTGTCCCCCTCTACTCGAATGGCTGCCTAGGAACCAGCAGTAAAGGAAACAGCAAGGATATAGGATTCATTCATCTTAGTCACAATTCCCACGTGACTTATCTTCCAAGTATGCTAGGGGTTTAGAAAAATGACGTACACATTGTGTGAAGCAGTGTCTCATGAATGTGGAGACACAGTGTAGAAGCTTCCTGTGTGTAAAACTAGAGTACAGTATTCAGGATGCAATGCTCTGTTCCTATGCTTTCACGTGCACAGACCCTTAGGGCAAAGCGAAATGGGCACATGAAAGCAGACATTATCAATATAAGATATAAGGTAGGTAAATTCAAAAGACATTAAGCACCCCTTCTGCCCACAAAAAAAAAAAAAGACATTAAGCAAATGAATTCCCATTCTGGGATTAAAAGTTTTTTGAACTGACATGATAAATAGATATGAATAATTTATTGAGAGCCTCTAGATTCTCTTCAAAGAATGATTTTATTAATCACCATTGTGATTCTGGGAGGAAGAAAATTGCTCAGCCAGGTGATACTGGTTATAGTTTTAGTAGGTGATAGACTCAGGATTCCAACACTGGTCTAAACCACTGTTCTATACTAGCTGTCAACTAACTGTCTAAAATGTAGATAATGCTCCCAAGAGAAAACACAATTTAACTGTTTCTATAAGCCACACATTGCTTTTAATAACATTTATGCATTTTATGCCCATCAGATCATGTAATCCATAAAATAACTTTGTAAGACAGGCATCGTTACCCTTCGGTTGCAGGCAAAGGCAAAACGATTTCCCTGAGATCACAAAGCTGATAGAGTTAGAACTTGAATCCAGATCTGCTGAAAAAAAGGCTTCTGCAATAGCTTTTCATGTTCCCCTACTTTCTTCTGAAGGTTTTTTTTAAAAAATATTTTTCTTAGTTGTCAGTGGATCTTTTATTTGTTTATATGTGGCACTGAGTATTGAACCCAGAGCCTCACACATGCCAGCAAGTGCTCTACCACTGAGCCACAACTCCAGGCCCCTGAGAGCTTTGAGAAGAATTATGTGAGAATATGTAGGATAGGACTCATATATGCCTTTATTTTACATTGGTCAAAGGAAAGGAATAAAGGAATGAAGAAATGAAGGAAGGAAATAAAAGGTCTTTCCTAAAAGCAAGAATATAGTTTCAAAGTAGAGAAAAGAAGAAAAAAAAACATGGTATGTTTCATCTTTTGTAAATTATCTTTCATTTGCAGTTCTCAAGTCAGTAAAAATCATGTGACAAGTTCGTTGACAGAGTTCCCATTGAGATTTGTGAAACCAAATAAAGGAAGTTAGGAAAATAAACTAACTAAGCAGACAAACAAACTGCTTATAATGTTTTCTTTTTTCAATATTCTTTTTTCATACACATAAATATGAGCACTGAGAAACCATTTTAAAACACCATAGAAATATTATTAAATTATGAAGAAAACATAGTCGATAGGAGTAGGCAGATAATTATTATGAATTTTTTTGCTCTAATCCACTGTCAATAACTTATTCCCCTGGTATAAACTGGCATTTACTTTCTTGCCTTTTTTAACCTTCTGGGTTTCAGCTGAAGTTCAGTTTCCAGGAAATTTCTCCCAATTTGGGGTCACTGTGTACCACAGCCTCAAATTCCTCCCGCGTCCCTTGCCCATGTACACAGTCATATAACTCACAGTCTGTTCAAGCTGGTTTAGTGGACAGTGCCCATGTGACAAAATTATACCTCTCTGAAAGTAACTGGAATGAGAGAGAACAGATATTACCCTCTCATGGAAGGGTCTTCATGTGGGAAGCTGTGGAGGCTGCCTGCCATGGTCACAAGCTTTGCCTGAAGACTCAGAATTTTGCATTTGCTCCTTTGTATTTATCATGCTCCTTTTTAAAGAGTGCTGAGAAAAATAGAAAACACAGTCCTTCTCCAAGGTAAGATAGCCCTGCTGTCTTCACACTGGGAAGTTCAAATATAGAGGTATGAGGTCAGGTATTATAATAATCACTCCTTGACAGGGATGGAGAGGGAATTATAGGTCAGACACAACTACCTTGATGAGTTAAAAGAAATAAAGTTGTGACTCAAGTTACATTAAAATTCACTTTTGGTTAATGGAACTAGCAGGACTGAGCCCATTCCTTCCTAGCAATTCATTTGGATGCCTGAATAAACACTCCTTCACCCAATATCACACGTTCCTGTTCCTTCTCTCCTTAACTTAGTAAGTCAGGACTTTTTGTTGTTCACTATGACTGTTTTGTGAACTTGTTTATCAGCTACATAGACCTGCTGCAAGGCCTGCAGTGGGCTTGGGACCACAAGTGAATGTGTGGTACAAAAAAGACCTCACCATGCAATTTAACAGAGCCCAAAAAAGGAACAAAAATCCTAAGAGAAGGCATTCATGACAGTAAAAATTATGGTTGGTGAAACTTGGCTGAATTGACTGAGGAATTCATCTTTCTAAAAAGATTTACCTAATGTATTGGGGTTAAATTCAGCCTTGAAAGGGCCTATTTGAAATCATGTTGTTCTTACATCTGACTGAGGACATCCTTCCCCAAATTAACCACATACAAATGCCATTTCCATTTTTAGTCTGTCAACATTCGATTAAGTCAAGGGTTCACATCCTTTGAAGCACAATTCTTCATAGCTGCAATATAGTCAATAAGCATTGGAATCCTTAATAAGTTCTGATTAAGTGAATTTTCTGGTTAGATCAGATATTCTCTATAATCGGTTTTTATTTCAGTATTTATTAAGCTCATACCACTATGTGCCAGACTAGTTTTCTAGTTTTGAAATCACAGTATATGGAATATAATTTAATCACCTCTTAATAGTAACATACAAGTACAGCAAGATAATAAATGTCATTAAAAATCTCCTTCTGGATTATGATCACTATGATGTTCTATATGACTTTAGGGTCATATAGAACATAAATAAAACAAATAAATTAAAGAAATATCTGAATATGGAATCTTGACTCCAAACAAATGGATTTGGTGGTTTTAAAAATCTTGATGTGCTTTCTGATTATCATGACCTATATCCTAAGCAATGTTGAAGGATGTGATGACTTGGACCAACTAAGGATGTTTCTAGAAGATCCATGTAAAAATTACATGATTTATTTTCATAGTAGTATTATTCAAAATAGCTGAAAGATAGTAGCAACACAAATTTTCATTAATGGATAAATGGATAAAATTTGCATACACATAAAATAGAATATTACACATCCTTTTAAAGAAAGGAAATTCTGACACATGCTACAATATGGGAGAACCATGAGAACATTATATTAAGTGAAATAAGCCAGTTACAAAGACAAACATGGTATGATTATACTTATATAAAGTACCTCATATAATCAAGTTCATAGAGACAGAGGATAGAATGGTGGTAGCCAAAGGCTGAGGGGTATTTCATAATTGTTTTTTAACAGGATAGAGTTTCAGTTTTGCAAGATGATAGAGTCCTGGATATTGTTTGCATAACAACATAAAAGTACTTAACAATTAATTTTATGTGCAGGTAAAAATGGCCTAGATGTTAATTTTCACATTATGCATATTTTACCACAATTAAATGTTTTTAAATTAAATTTTTTAATATGCATGATTAAAGTTTGCAGTTGTATCATTTTCTTCTCTTATAATTCTTACGTATAAAATATATAGGTTAGTGGGATGGAGTAAGATTTTACACTACAGGAAGCATGAAGAACAATAGGATTTACAGTAGCCTTGGTTTTTCTTTCATTACAGATAGTGTTGATGAGAAATACATTCTTTCACCTAGAATTCAAAGTAGAGGTGATTTTCAAGAAAGATGAAAGTATTTGTCCCTGAAGTTTTCTTATTTCATTGATTCTATCCCCCTCTGTTTTGTTTCTTTCGTTTCTCTATACCCACCATGGACTCTGCCCACAGTTCACCCAATGTGCTCAGGACTTCTGAATCCATTAACCTGGTTTTGCCTTAGTCAGCAACCTTTCATCATGTAGTGTTTGATTATACAATTGGGGATTTATATACAATCAGGAATGACTGGGAGAAAGTTGATTTAAAAAAGGATAGGAAATTCAAAATTCTAGATGAGAAGTCTAAACGTTCAAGATTAAAGCTTCAAGCCTGGATATATCAAAGAGGCAGTGGAACAAGTGATAGAGAATTGGTTAGAGAAAGAGCCAAAGAAAAGAGAGGCCAGAAGACCAAAGTAAGGGGCAAGGTCTTCAGTTAAACGCACAAAGACTCAGTATTAGGCCAGGTATGGAGGCAATGCGTATAGGCATGAATGGCAAACACATATATACCACCAACTTTTATATCTGTTTTCAGGGTGAGTACTCAAAATCATAAGATTCCATTGAACAACCCCTATTTTTAGATGCTGTAATTAATAGATCAGTGCTTCTGAAACTTTTTTATAATTTGACCATAATCTATATTCCAGGAGTCCACCTTTCTTTCTTTCTTTCTTTCTTTTTTTTTTTTTTTTGTGGTGCTGGGGATTGAACCCAGGGCCTTGCAGCTTTGAAGCAGGCACTCTACCAACTGAGCCATATTCCCAGCAAGTCTACCTTTCTTATGTCCTTACTATTTTTTCCTTCACAATTCTGATTTTTGTCCAGACTATTCTCAATCTAAATACAGTGCTGTCCAGTTGAACTTTTTCTGTGCAGGAACACGTTCTGTAGCTGCATGCTCCAGGAACAAGCCAGGAGCCACGTGTTCCCAAACTGTAGAAAGGTTACTCTTCTCCTTTTTGATGTCCAACACAGTAGTGAACACAGTTAGTGTTCCACCCAGAGTCCCTGATCTCTTTTCTGCTTCTGAATGCCTGTCCCTGGCCTCTTAGCCTTTACTTCTAATAGCTTGAACTTATGACTCTCTTCAGTGAACTTTCTTGCAGCTACAGGATCCATTCTATATGAAGCAGCAGAGCTCAGAGGGTCTGGGAGTTTATGGCCTGCTCCACACCCCAACTCAGCCCCTGGGCAGACCTTAGCCCTAGCTGACTACCATAGGAGTATGAAAATCCAGCTCTCTCCTCTTTGACTCAGGCAACTCAGGTAGAACTCAGATCACAGGGTTCAATGTCAGGTTGAAGCTACCTACTCTCTGCAGAGCTTTGCCTGGAATCTCACCCTTGCGCTCGTCTTCTTTCCTTTCCCTGACCTGCTTCTCCTGTCTCCTCTCTTGTTTCTCCTGGGAGCATTTCTTTAATAAATCACTTGCCTGTGAAACCTCATAGCAGGGACTAAGCCTGGGGAATTCTAAGACAAACCAAAATGCTGTGAAGCCTCCCCCAGGCCCCAGTCAGAATTGATCTCTAATTACTCTAAGCAATGATAACACTTTATTTACATCTCTATTACAGCACTAATTAAATATTAGGTCAATATGTTTATGATTGGGTTCTTGTTATGAATTGAATTTTGCCCTCCCAAAATTCATATGTTGAAATCCTAACTGCCCATGTGACTGTATTTGGAGATAGGGCCTTCAAGAAAATAATTTAAATTTAAGGAAATCATAAGAACGAGGTCCCAATCCAATAAGACTAGTGCCCTTATACCAAGAGGAAGAGATTCCAGAGAGCTCTCCTCCAGCATGCACAGAGGAAAGGCATGTAACGATACAGCAAGAAGGCAGCCATCTCAAGCCAAGAGAGCCCTCACCAGAAACTGTCAGCAAGCGCCTTGATCCAGGGCTTCCAGCCTCCAGAATTTGAGAAAATAAATTTCTGATGTTTAAGACTGGTATTGTTGTTGAACGATACCCAGACTGTGGCATTGTTGTGGCAGTTCCGGCAGACTGATCCAGTCCCTGGCAGCATGTGAGTTCTTCCAAGTAGGAATTATTTCATAGCCATCCTGGGTTCTGTTGCTCACTGTCTTATGTATGTCAGACAAAGTATTTGTTGAATTTATTCGCATATAAAGGAAAAGGTGGTCATGATGATTTTTCATTATTTTAAACAATATTTCATGATTTAAAATTATTGAAATATAAAAAATAAACTGTTTCCATAAGACATTTATTTATTGTACTGCATATTCATTCCATATTCAGTGATGATGGTTAGCCATTCTTTAAATTAAAAGAGATTAATATGCCCATTGACAATGCTCATATACGCATTGACAATGATAATACTTTCTGATTTTTGTGAATTTTTAAAGAAACTATTCAGCTCAGGGTAATTCAGATCGATCATTGAGCTGAGTCAGTGGAAGCACACTCAATAGAAAGAAAAAAAGTCATTTTTTCTCACTCATTGTTGATTATGTCACTAAAACATAGACCATGTTGAATATCTTGTAGCCACTTAGAAATATGTAATTGAAGGCACTTAATAAATACTTATCAGATGGACAAATAAGTAACGATTAATGACAAGAAAAAACAGATCATAGAATTGTATATATTTACACAATTAAAAAATACATGTGCATAGCAAATAAAAAAATATGCTAGAATGTTATAAAAGGCTGGTTCTGAAAGGTAAGATTTGGGGCGGTTTCTATTTTCTTCTTCATTCTTTGTTGAATTTTCCATATTTCCTGTAGTGAACATGAACAATGTTTGAAAACAGCAGCAGGGGAGTTCTTTTAAAACTTTCTAGCCATGTCTGCATCTTATCAGTTCTGCCTACTACAAAACTCAGCAATAATAAACAAACAAATACTTAGGGTTATGTACTGGAGAATAATAATGAAAATAGCTATTTTGCTCACTGAGAAATTGTTTACAATTCTATCAATTGCAGAGAAATTGGCCTCTGAAAACTTGATATTATGAGTCAGGCAAACCCAAGCAATGACTTGTGAGAAAGATGCAAACAAACAATCTACACAGAGTCCATCTGATTGTATGACTCAACTCCTTCCCTGATACTCTCGCTAAACCCACGTCCTTAGGACAAATTTTACTAATTTGAACATTTAGTAATTCAAATGTATCCTTGTTAGATTGATTATGTAAAAAATTCACAAATTAATTTGTCCAAAAGAACTGACCATATCAAGTAAATGTTTTTAAATGTACAAAAATATTAATTCAGAAATAAGTCATTCAAAGAATCCCTGCTTTCTAAACTGCTCAAAATCAAGAAAATGTCTTAGTATCTCCCCTTTGAAATTCACCTCTGGTAATAGAACTTATAAAAAATCTGACTTAACCTTACTGAATAGAGAGGGAGATGACCCATAATGTTTTAGGTAAGTTTCATAAAAGAAAACACCTGATAAGTGCACATTTCTTTTCAAAATGCATTCATCTTATATGAACATATTATACATAGAACAGCACTGAGAAATCAGAAAGACAGATACTCCACTTAATTTGCTATTAAATATCTGAAGCCACTACGCAATGCTCTTGAAGTCTAGCTGTAAATGGAACAAAGCTCTTCTGAGTAGGAGCATCCCAACAGGTATGAGGATAAACACCTGAGGGATGGTTGGCACATTTGAAGCTTAGAGGAAATAACATTCCTCTCTCACTTTGGAAACTGCTGAGTGCCCTGGTCTCCTGAGAATTTCCCCCTAGAGCTTAGCAGGAATGCCCTTTCCTGGGTGACAAATGGAAACAACATGGCACCATTCACATTGTAGCCCTGCTTACTCTTGACCCATCACCCAACTTGGTGGTCTTCAGGGGAAACCCTCAGAGAACCACAGATTAGAACCAGAATTGCCATACCACTCACACCATTCCTAGTGTTAGAACCCAGCCAGCTAAAGCATATTAGCTCTCCTAAAATAATAAAAACAAATTAATGGAATTGCCTCAAGGGAAATCAAGTTCCACTTACAGGCCTAGTGGCAGAAACAGCTGTTGAAATTCACTTAATTGGAAGTTCCATAGAAACTTCTTAAGGATGTTTTTCAAAGTCTTTGGCCCACTCCTATTTTTAAAAAATAGTTAAATATTATTCATCAGACGACATTTTGTGGGAGTGCATTTTGGAATCTGCATAGGGTATAAAATTGTGGCTGGATCATTTGCAAAGTGTTTATTTAAGTAGATCCTGCCTAACAGGCCCATCATAGTTTTAAATTTTAAGGAGAAGAAATCATTGCTGCATGAAAAATTCCCAAAGCCTTTCCACTGAGGACTCAAAAACCCAAGAGCTTTCCACTGAGTATGATTTTCTTTATCAAAGAAACTTCTAATAAGATGTTTAAAGATTTTTAAGTCTGGTTACAAGTCCTATAATAAAACTCTTACCTAATGACAGCAATTTAAAACCTATGCTACTCTAAATTAGTTTTTTCTTAAAGTTGTTTATAAGCTTTCTCTTTCCCAAGGATATTTCTATGCTCTTAAAAGGATTGTACTTGTTATATAAGTGAACTATTTCAAGAATTCCTATAATGTTAGTAATCAAGGAATGTGTCTGATTAGAAAAGAAATGAGCTTAGTGACTCTCTGTACTTTAAATTCTTCATCTTAGAAAAAAAGGAGAGGTTGGTTTAGATAATGTCTGAAGATATCCTTGACCTTTGAGCTCTAGAAACTAGAATGCCAGGAGTGCCCTCGATACTGGTAAGTAGCAGGCAGCTTTCTATCCAGAGTTAATGCATTCATTCATTCAGTGAGAATTTGAGGATACTGACACTGCACAACAGTGTTCATAAGAGCATTGGTTGAAGCCATTTGATTATAAAGAACAGAGCTCAACTCTGGCCAACCGAAGGTAAAAAGGAAGTCAAGGGAATTCATTGTGAGGTCACAATGGGATTCCAGACCCAGAAGGAAACATTCAGAAGCAGAGGCCTGAAAGAACAGGATTCAACACCTTTTGGGATCCAAGTGTCCAGTCTTCAGAACATTGCACTGGGACCAAATGGCTCCAGTCATTTTACTTCTGCCCTTTCCTTTCTAGGGTCAAGATTCAAAGCTAGGCCAAGACAGCCTATTGCTCATATGGTAACTTAATGTTCAGTATTCATTCTGACCTACCCCCCCAACCCAATCCAAGTGTCCCTTTGCTCATTTTAAAGGCTAAAAAAAAATCTCGAAATGACATCCCCCAATCCTCCTTGTAGCCAGAGTTCCAGAAGGTACTTAATAGTTAGATAATCACATGCCTTTGTGTAAGATCAGAAGGGCAGATGTGAGGCAGAGACCACACTTGTGATACTTCTGTAACTTCTGATGTACAAAGTGTTTGATTTTTCTGCAACAGTTTTAACTGAAGTCCCTAAATCCAATCGTTAGTTTAGTAGGTGTTGAGAGGCATGGCATGGATCATCTAAATTGTAGACATACATCATGGCCCTGGAGGCGATGATTCTGGCTGTGCTTTCAAATCCCACAAACATAGCTAAGGGGCATATTCCTGGAACCAATGGTTGCAGTGGTAACCAGAAGTTGGCATTGTGGTTCCTAACCTCAGCTTCCTGATGGAAACTATTCTCTTTGCAGATCAATTTTGTTCTGCAAATAATTCCTGGTGCCCCAGTCCTCTGTTAATAAATTCCCTTCTGTTTCAATAGAGTTCCAGTTGAGTCCAATTGACCACTGTGAATTATACCTCTACCTTTCAACAAGTGAAGGGCTAAACATGCTGATTGACAGTCCCACCAAAATTGCACACACAATAGAAGAGAGATAATTCCCCTAAAAGGAAATAAGGTACACTTATCAAAAAAGGGGAAGGGGGAAGAATATATTGTGTATGGCAGGAAAACAACCAACAACCATCAAAGATAATCAACATTATCCCAGAGTATCTTGTAGGTCCACCACATAAACAAAAGTTTTCTGAAGTACAAAATGTTATGATGCATTATAAAAGCTTAATTACCCTCATGGAAAGGAGTCAGGAGTCAGAAAAGTCTGATTAATGAGGACATCTGATCTAGGTCTTAAGATTCAAATACATGTGAAGAGCTTTTTGTTGTTGTTTTTTAGAAATTAATGACTTGGCAGAAGATCCCAAGAGCCCAGCCTCTCTTCCAAGTCATACCCAGAGGATGCATAGAAGAAGGAACCTTCCTATCTCTGCCCTTTAATTGCCCTATGCATCCTGACCTCCTTAGATAGAAATTGAATTTAATTCTTGAACATGTTCCAAATGCTAAGGTTCATTATCCCTGGACTCCCACATCACCTGCTTGTTTTTATGACTTCCCAACATTCTTCCCTGGGCTTACTTAGCCTCTCATAGTCATGGTCTCTGATTCATGGATTGATCTCTAGGGACAATAGTTTTGGGCTGACAGTTACTCTTGCTTCCCTAATGGGAAATTAGATTGCAGTTATGTCCTTCTCAACTCCAGGTAGGGCTATAGTTTTATTTCTATGCTGACCTGTGACTCTGCTGTTTTTCTCACTCAGCCATTTCACACATTGAGTTCAACTTTTCCCTACACTGGAAATGCTGCTGAGACAATGTTGTCACAATGATGCTCTGACCCAAACTCACACATTGTGTTTTACGTGCCACCTGGTAGCACCATCAAGAGCAGGAAGGGAAAGAAAGTGAACACTAATCGACTTTCCATTATGAATCAAGCATGCTTTCAAAGCCTTGGAAGATGTTATTCTATTTGTTTCATATAATTTATACAGTGCTTTGCATCCCAGAGTCAATCATCCTTCAGTCTGTGTCACCATTTCCCAGGGACTGACTGGAGTTTGCAGGGACACTAGAATTGGGTTTAATTAAGCACCTCCCTCCCAGCCATGCCCTTTGCCCCTGTCATCCTGCCTTTTCATCCCAGTGACCCTCAAATCTATCTCCTCTGCCCTTGCTTTTACCATCCACAGAAACTACACTAGTCCTATCTCCCTGCTTTTCTGGTCTTTCCTCTTTCCAGTCTTTCTATAGTGAAGCTCTGACCCCAGCCCCAACTTCCAACCAGTTCTAAGTGAAGTGCATATCCCCTCAGCTGCCAATACTGACCTCACTTAGAGTGAGAAATTATGATAGGAACCAAATTTCTAACATTCCTAACATTTTTTTCTAAAACCAGGTCCATCTGTTTTGAATCAGTGGTGTATAGTAAGTGAATATGATTCTCCCAAAGGGATAAAAATGAGTTAGATGTTACTTATCACACAATTTCTCAAAGCTTTTCTCCTCTTCTTGACCTTCCACATTTTCTTTCCAAGAAGCAAGAGGAGTACTAAAAGATTTTAAAATATGATACAGTGTTCCTCCGAAGAATAGGAAGTATTGATAAAATGAGTGAACATTGATATAAGGAGCCCCCAGGAGACCTCCATGAGCCACTGAACAAAGAGGAGAATCCTAATTTCTCCATGCACATGGTTTCAGAGACACATCTCACACATAAACTCACCATTTATTCTTCTGCTATAGCATTTTTAAAAGTCCGGTGTGCTTCACTGCCTCTACTTTTTTTTTTTTTTTCACACACTGAATTCCCAACTATAAAAGCTGTTAAAGAAAAATCTATTTTTGCAACAGGACTCCTGGTATTAGGTGCTGGATGAGACAACTTTTTAAAACAAGTATGGCCCCAACTGAGAGGAAAAAAAAAAAAAAAAAAAGGTGCTAAGTTCCTAAAAGAACTGTGAGAAGTTGGGTTCAGACACTTCTCCAGGGCTTGAGGTGTTAGTATGAGGAATTTCTACTCCCTGTCCTCCCACCACTCAACATTTTAAGATGAGAAATGGGAGCTAGAGAGAGTTCATCTTTCAGAACACTGATTTTTGTTTTTATAAAAAGAAACTATTTCCTTCCTGCAGCTCCCCCTACTGGAAAGAGGAGACTTCTCTCTGAACCCAAGAGAGGGCAGTCCCACAGGAATTCCGCTAAGGTGTAAGGTGACTACAGGAAGTGGAGCTTGGTGTTCATTCCTTGGTTATAATCTATAATTGTCTTAGGAGCTGGGCTGGATCATCTGCCCAGTGCCACTCAACCAAGGAGTGTGGGACAGTGGGAGAGGCAGTGTGTGGAGAGGCCTCCTGGAGAAAGCTAGGACTAGATTTGTCCCCATCCACCAACACTTAGTAGATGATGGACACTGGAGAAGACTGCAGAGGGCCTGCAGGCCTGCAGGGAACCACAACAGCATGGGGACTGAGAGAACTTCGAGGAATACCATGCATCAGAATGTGAAAAGAATGAAGCTATTTTACCTTTTGTATTATCACATATTAGACTATAAACATTTCACCAACATTTCATTGACACTGACTTCAAGAAGGGGCTTCAAAACTGATTTGTGCCATGGCAACTAAGAAGAACAAGTGTGTTGTTTCCCATACTCGTTATTTTTAAAGAAAATACACTTAGATACACCTATTTTGTTGTACCTGTTCAAAACAATTTTCTTAATACTTCATAGTCTCAGTTTATGTGCATCATCACATAACCCCAGTAGCTGCAATAATCCCACCAATCATAAAGTCTTTCTAGAGTGGATTCTTATGATTAGTTTTTTCCCTATTCTCCATTTCTTGACTGCAGGCATCAGTGTGTTGAGAAATGTTTAACAATAGGGTTACATGGGAGGAAAAACATATGTATAATTTTCCAATATCTGTGACATAAACACCTCACTGTAGCTAATTTCCAGCTACCGATGTGATGCCATTACATGTAGAATTAGGAAAACACTATCACAGTCAGTTCTTTGGAGCCAGAACAAGACATCTGAACATACCACTGAAGTGAAATGTGATGTTAAGATCCATTTGATCCTCACCATTTGCTCATTTTAAAATGTTGTTGGACTATTCTCTTTTAAATTATGCTGTATGTCTTCCCTCAAATAATTCCAAATAGAATGGAAAGAACAAATATAATACTTAAGTACTAGTGAGAAAAAATGAAGTGGAAATAAAGAAAATGAAAGTGTCGCTTTCTTTCAGAAAAGTGTTGATAGACCAAGAACCTAGTTGTGCATTCCATGGTAGGTAGCTGTCATATTTTTTAAAATACACAACAATAGTCCTGCTAGTTTCTGATTCTTGCCATAATGACCCCAACTGTAGCATAATTTAAAACATAGGCCTTCGGGATGGGTTTACTGATAGTGGTCTACAAAGTCCCTATGGAATGGGGTACTCACAGAACTCTTCTGTACCAGAAGTTAGCTTGCCAGTCACACAAGGAGGCACAGTTGTTTATACTACTGCAAAGGAGAAAAGGTCAGAATTAAAAAGTTGGTAGCATTCTTATATTCAAAGAAAAAAGTGTTGTGTCCCCCAAGCTGATTGAAAGGTATATTAGTGGCAAGTCACAGAAGCCCAGAGATCCTTTACAGCTAGTAGTTTCTGAAATAAGTGTTCCACTGGGGCCTCTGAAGTTATGTTCTGCATACACTCAGATCCTCAGCTATAGCCTAAGTGAAGACAAAAATGACCATGGCCCAATTAAGGTGCTCTCCCAGAGAATGAAATGAAAAGATTATGACTAACACTGCTCCTTCTTAGAGGAAAATACCAGAAAGTCATACTGTTTTCAATCACAAACAACAACAAAAAAGAATTAACAGTATGACCTCAATTTCACATCTACATTAACAATTCAAGAACTATTTTGCAATCATCTGTGAGTAGAAGATTCTATCACTGGCCAAATTCAATTACATGTTGAACTAAGGCCAAGTCAATTTAAAAAAAAAAAAGCAAAGCAAAGATTTTCTGAATTTTCACACAAAACTTTTATAGACGTTTACTTTGATTTTGATGTGCTACATTTATATACTTCAATTATGTCCTTATAGAGTTCAGTGAGCAGCATGAGGTCAACCCAATTAAATGGCAGCCTGAAGACCTTCTTTCTACCCCTAGTCCATCCCTACCCAACACCAGTCATCCTGTTTTTTAATAGCTACTCTACAAAGCTGAAATTAAAAGGTGTTACTCTTTTCCTGCTATATTGAATAGAAGACAATATTATAATGGTTTCATTTTAAGTCCATTTTATGTGTTTGTAATAAATACAATCCCTCATCGACAGAAATATAGGTCAGAGTTACAATATCATATTTACTCACATTTTTCTCTTGTCATAATCCATTCTCTTCTTCATGGATGTATGTATGGACAGATGGATGAATATATAGATAGATAGAATCAACTATCTAAACTGTTCCAGGGGACTCCACCCATATCTGAAGAGTTTCCTCAGTCATGTAAAGACAGAAGAAACCCCTGCAGAGAGTCGGAAAATTGTCAATCCAATATTGCACAGATGGACAAAGAAGTAAACCTAACCAAGAAAGTTAACTGTTTGAGATACCAGTAAGCAGACTGTGACTTCAAAGCTTAAAGTCCAACTCTGAATATGTTGAGAGTTCACTTCTTTCTTGATCATTCCAACAGCATTCCCTGTGAACCTATTAAACAGGAAATGGCCAGCCAGGGACTTCAACAGTTAGGTGACACTCATCTTGGCATGACATTATGGAACTGGACCCATTTGGGAAACAGATGACCACCAGACACTCAAGGAACTTTCATAATAGTGAGCAAAAGTAGGGCAGCCACAGGCGGGATGGGGCAAGAGAACTATTTTAAGGATTCCCTGAAGCAGAGCTTCAAATGATGAAGTCCAGCTTTGTCACACTGGCCCAATGGGGATGTACTTTTAAAGACCTTAGGCTGACTCAGGAAATTCAGAGCAAGCAAAGGCTCCCATTCTGCAAATAGCAGCTGTAACCACATTTCCAGGAACAGAATGAGTCCTTTCAGCCATACTTATTCAAGCTATGAGGCTCTGTCATGTCATCTGGGAACAGGAAGTCTACACTGCAAGTGATATGACCTGAATAGAGAAAGTCATTTAAAATAATTTGACTCAGTAATATATGTAGCAGGTGATAAATCAATATGTAAAGAATAGTTGCATCAGACCATCTGGCTGATATAATTCTCTTGGGTAGTCAAAGACCTGTTATTCACCCATTTGAAGACTTTTAAAATGATAATATCAATGTTAGGAAGATAGAGGAAAGCAGAGACTCATATGCATTTATTTATTTGTGGAATATTTATCAAGCAAATACCACATGCCAGGCACTATTTTAGACACCATTTTCTTCAAAGAATATTCAATTCTCTGAAGACAAAGAATTAAGCAAAATCTTTGTCTTATGGAGTTTATAATTTCAGGCAGTGTGATAATATTACAAAAAGTGAAACAGGATAATTGGATAAACAATGACAGGAGAAGGATCTATTTTAGACAAGTTGGATAAGACCTCTCAGAG
Organism: Glaucomys volans; assembly: GCA_020662805.1. Taxonomy (NCBI): domain Eukaryota; kingdom Metazoa; phylum Chordata; class Mammalia; order Rodentia; family Sciuridae; genus Glaucomys; species Glaucomys volans. The sequence goes on from JAJEJO010001722.1 coordinate 438,585, forward strand.
GAGATGATATTTGAGTCATGATAGCAGTATGAGAGTAATTCTGGCTCTAAAAACATATGTGAAGGAAAACAATGTGCTAAAATTATTCCATTGTCAAGTTAATTGCACTCTTTTTTATAATTGCAGAAAATTGGAAACAGCATAAAAGGTATTGCAGTTTTCTGCCTGTTCTTTATCTCTCTTGGATTGCCTCCTCTGAAGGAAGCTGGCCACCATGTTGTGAGCAGTCCTATGGAGAGGCCCATCTGGCAAAGATCTGAGGCCTCCAGAGCCAACAGTCATATGAATACCCTTGGAAGACATCCTCCAGCCAGAGTCAAACCTTCAGATAACTGTAACCTTGACTAAAATGTAGGATTAACTTCATGAAAATCCCAAGCCAGATCCAACTGATTAGGCTAGCCCAAAGTTCCCAAACTACCCAAAACTGTGACCTCATAAACATTTGTTTAAAGTTGCTAAATTGCTAGGGCAATTTGTTAGGTAGCAATAGCAATAGTCAACTAATATGCCTGGTCAGAAGAATGTATTTAGAAAGTTGAATTGATTTAGATTTGGACAGTAAACCCTCTTCTGTAGTTTGCCACTGATTCTGCTGCTACTGAGTATGTTACACCCATTTCAGACTGTCATGGAGATATTTAATCTGACAACATATGTAAGACCTTTCACCAGATGAGCAATGGAAGCTGCACATTTTAAAGAATTGTCCCAAGCCAAATGTTTTCTTAACTCAAGCAAAAAATAAAGAAACCAAAAAGAGATTTTGAAATAAAAAATATGGGCTTACAGTACCTAACTCCCACTTGAGGATTCACATTGCGCATCGAGATCTTTCTTAGAGGCTTTAGGACATCCTTCAATTCTAATTTTTTTCCATATTCACCCAATTTAGTCAAATAGCTTTTCTTTCTTCTTTCCTTTTATTCTTTATTACATAGTAGCTATTGTCATACCATAGACCACCAAGGGATGCTGTTCCAATTGATTAAGGTGCTGAAATTGTAAGGTTTGCAACATTATCTGGGGTGGACTAACAGAGATAATTTGAAGTCTTGGGTCTTTTGTACATTTGGGTGAATAGCTGGAGCCCTGCCTAGCCTAGTATCTTAGAAATTTACCTTCCCTGCTTTTTTTGTTATAATCCATTGCCAAACACAGGTGTACAGAAGAGTCATTCCTTAAGTATTAAATTGCTACCAGAATTTTAAATCCTTGCCCAGCTTCCCTCCACTATCTATCTATCAGTCAGGAATGCGTGACTATTCGCAAGTTAGCTTTAAGGAAACAGACTAAAGTATCAAAATCAAAATAAGAAAAAAGAATGGATATAAACCTAATGTGATTATTGGCTACTTGGATATTGATAGTCGAGTTCTTCCCCCTATAAGAAAGATTATGGCAAATTCAATTATAGTTTCCTAAAACATTTGGTAATTTCTAAGAATTACAGAAACATGAACTTTTCTTTTTATTTTAAATATATCTCACCTACATGGACAGAAGAACAGCATATTGGCCACAATTCAGAGCCATGTCACACTGAGAAGTCATTTCTTATAACTTGGCCTGGCATGAGGGTCAAAAGTAACAGAACAAACAGACCTGCAGGAAGCACAGCCTGAAAAGCCCTCTGATTAAGGGCAGGTTCATGGTTATAGGGAGTTGTGATCTAATTGTAAATCCTATAGTACAGTTTGGTGGGGCAGAAAGAATTCATTATCCCAAGAGGACCATGACCTACAACTTACTCATACAAATCCATCCCAGAAGCTAGTATTTGAAGCGATGTAGTTTAGTGCCTTCCTGCTAAAAGTGTGGTCCCTAGCCTAAAGCATCAGCATCCCCCAGGAGCTTGTTAGAAGTGCAGACATTTAGGCCATTTGTAGATGACATTTGTTAAATGACCTATAAAACAGAAAACAGTGGTAATTTAGAAAAGATGCACTAAACTTGGGAATATCTAAACATACACCTATGCACACATACCCATGTAAACACACACACACACACACACACACACACACACGGCTTACTAATGATAATTGTAGAAGGTACAATCTGATAAGTGATGGTAACATTTTTTTCAAAATTAAAAAATAGGATTTCAATTACCCATTGCTGTGTAATAAACTATTGTAAATTTTTATTTTTATTTTTGGAACTGGGGATTGAACTCAGGAGCACTCAGTCACTCTAAGCCACATCCCCAACCCTATTTTGTATTTTATTTAGAGACAGGGTCTCACTGAGTTGCTTAGCACCTTACCCTTGCTGAGGCTGGCTTTGAATTCGCGATCCTCCTGCCTCAGCCTTCAACTACTATAAAACTTAATGAGCTAAAACAATAATCATTTAACAGGACTCATTGTTTTTGCAGATCAAGACCACGGAAAGGGTTTGCCTAAGAGCACTCATCTGGTCATAGTCAGATTAATGTCTTGGATTGGAATCATCTGTAGTCTCACTCATTCACACATCTGGATCTGGATATCACCTTATCTCATTATCCCTATGTGGTCTCTCCATGTGGGTTTTGGGGTAACCAAACTTTATATATGACAGAAAAGACATCCATGGAGTTCTACCAGAAATTCAAGTTTTATTTTTATCTTTCACATATCTCCTTTTATTTCTCAGCTTGTTTATGAAGGAAATGGAGGTGCTATTTACTAGGGTCCCTTATAAATGCAACACTGGAATGACTTTCCTTTCTCTCCTAGGAGTCTTTTGCTTGGCTCCCTGCCATAATATACCCACACACAGGTTCCCCAGCTCCTTCAGGTCTTGATCTAGCCATTTCACCTACTGCCCCATGAAACCAACAGCAACTCTGTGGCCTTTGTCATGTCCTCAGCTATCTGCTCATCTCCTGCTAGTACTACAAACTTTGAGCATCATGCAGGGATAGATGATCTTCTTGCCTAGGACTCCAAATGGAAGCCATATATGGATGTGGAGCAGTCTGTAAAGTTGTCCCAAGGAAGTGACATGAGGGAGTACATCAGGGAGTGACTGAGAGGTAAGTATAATGAGGAACAAGAAGCATACCCTCTTCATCCTCCCCCATAATTCCAAAAGAAGAAAGATGTTGTTTTCACCTGACTGAATGAAGACAAAACTGTCAAATTGCATGAAATCAAGGATAAACTACTGAAACTTGTGACAGTTCTCTTTGTACTGTGACAATGTCAATAAACAGTGAAGTGATGTGACCAACCACCATCACAGGCAGCCATCTGTGTCTTCTAATCAATGTTGTCATTCTGTTTATGGCCGAAGAACAGGTACCTCAGGGAGAGGTTAAGAGAAGGAAATTTCTACAGGCCTGTAAGGAAGCTACAACCATCCTCAGCCTAAGAACGTATAGGTGATACTCTGCCTCCCAGATACCAGGTTTCCCAGGACTGTGACACAGGGAGAGGACTGTGAGACTTGACTGTTTGACTCAGGAGCAGTGGAAGACATCTCCAGTTTCCTCTTTGTCTGTTATAATTTTCTCATTGCAGAAACAGAGGCCATAGAACCTCATGGAAACGTGATGAAAAAAGAAGTAAACAGCAACCTATTCTCCAAGTCACACAAATCCTCATGGGTTCAGCCTATGCCTAACTGTCATTCAAGGCAGTGGGCATGGTAACAAGACAGAGGCAGCAACATATGTTTCCTGGTTGATGGGCAGGCAGCCTGAAACAAACCATAGTCAACTAGACACAGCAGGAGGGAAGAAGGTGAGTAACACTTAGGAAAAGTCAGTCCTTTGGTTCCAACGAGAGACATTTAAAAGGATTGTAGTTTTTAAAAAATCCTATTTGTAATAACATCAAAAAGAACAAAATGCATAATTTTAATCAAGGAAGTGAAAGATATATGTTTTGTAAACTATAAAATAGTGATGAAAGAAATTAAAAAAGAGAAATAAATGGAAGGACATTCTGTGTTGAAGGATTGGAAGACTTGATAAATTTTCAATGTCCATATTACCCAAAGTCATCTACAGATTCAATACAATTCCTATCAAAATTCCAATGGCATTTTTCACAGAAACAGGGAAAATAATCCTGAAATTCATGGAATCACAGAAGACCCTGAATAGGTAAAGCAATATTGGGAAAAATGAACAAATCTGGAGGCATCCTGATTTCAAATTGTATTATAAAACTATAGTAATCCAAACAATATGGTACTGGCATCAAAATAGACATAAAGGTCAATGGTCATAATTGAAAACCCCCAGATAAATTTACATATGATCAAGTAATCTTTGCCAAAGGTGGTAAGAACCGCCACCGAGAATAGCCCATAACAAATGGTGCTAGGAAAACTAGATACCCACATGGAGGAGGAGGAGAAGAAGGAAGAAGAAGAGGAGAAGAAAAAAGAAGGAAGGATGAAGATGAAGAAGAGGAGGAATCAGAAGAAAAAATAGTTGAATACTTATACAATGCAAAAATCAACACAAAATGGATTAAAGATAAGCATAAGGCCTGAAATCATAAAAATCTCAGAAAAACACATTAAGAAAAAGCTCCTTAACACTGGCCTTGGCAATAATTTTTTGGATTTAATGCCAAAGGCACAGGAAACAAAAGTAAAAATCAACAAGTGGAACAACGTCACACTATAAACAAAGGAAATAATGCTGGGCACAGTGGTGCATGCCTGTAATCCTAGCAGCTCGGGAGGCTGAGAAAGGAGGATCATAAGTTCAAAGCCAACCTCAGCAAATTAGCAAGGTCCTAAGCAACTCAGTGAGACTCTGTCTCTAAATAAAATACAAAATAGGGCTGGGGATGTGTCTCAGTGGCCAAGTGCCCCTGAGTTCAATTCCTGGTACTGGAAAAATAAACAAACAAACAAAAATAAACAAAGGAAATAATAACATGAAAAAGCAGCTTCTTAGCCAGATCTCCATTGCTGTGACAAATACCTGAGATAAATCAATTTAAAAGGGGAAAGGTTTATTTTGGTTCATGGATTTCGAGGTCTGATCCCTAGTCACTAGGCTCTGTTGCTTTGGGGAGATGGTGAGGCAGCACATCATGGTGAAGTGCCTGGTGGAGGAAATTGCTCACCTCGCCATGACTCAGAAGCAAAATGGAGGTGTGCCCTCTTCAAGGGTGTGCCCTCAGTGACCTGCCTCCCACAGCCCCACTGCTAAAGGTTCCACCACCACCCAATAGTACCACAGGCTGGCAACTAAGTCCTTAGCATTATAGGCCTTTGGGGGACATGTGAAATCCAAACCTTGACAGGCAACCTATGAAATAGGAGAAATATTTGCACACCATTTGTCTGATAAAAGGATAGTGTCCACAATATATAAATAATCCATACAACTCTATAGCAAAATGGGAAAACAAAACAAGACCAATTAATAAATGGGCAAAGAACTCAACTGACGTTCTTCCAAAGAAGATATACAAATGACCAACATGTATATGAAAAGGTCCTCAACATCTTTAATCATCAGACAAATGAAAATCAAAGCTACTGTGAAATATAACCTCACACCTGTTAAGTTACTGAAATCAAAAAGTCAAAAGATAACTAGTACTGGTGAGGTATGAAGAAAAAGGAACCCTGGTTAATACACTGTTCATGGGAATGTAAGTTGACATATATATGAGGTCCCTCAAAAAATTAAAAATAGGACCACAATATTATCCATCAATATCATTTACAAATATCTATCCAAAGGAAATTAAATCAGTACCCCCAAAAGTTAACCATCTCCCATGTTTATTGAAGCACTGTTCAAAATAACTAAGATTTAGAATCAATTAAAGTATCTGTTAAGAGATGAATGAAGAAAATGTGAATATAGATATCAATATGCTTACCTATGTATCAAAGTATGAAATAGATATCTATATTTATATAGAGATATATAATGAAATATTATTTCACCTTAAATAAAATAGGTGATCCTGCCATTTTCATCCACATGGATGACCCTGGAAGATGTTGTGCTAAGTGAAACAAGCAAGACACAAATTATTTCATGATCTCACCTACATGTGGAATCTATACACATTGAACTCATAAATAGAGTAAATGGTGATTACCAGGAGCTGAAGTGGATGGAACCTGGGAAGCAGTTTATCAAAGGGTCCAAGCTTTCAGATATAAGAAGAACATGTACTGGAGATCTATTGTACAACATGGTGACTATAGTTAGTAGGAATGTATTCAGTACTTGAAATTTGCCAAGATAGTAGAATCTAAGTGTTTTCACCACGATAAAAGGGGAGGGGTAAATATATATATGGTAATGGATAGGGTAATTAGCTTGTTGTGATGATCATTTCACAGATTATAAGTTTATCAAAATATCACATTGTATATCTTTTTTTTTTTTTTTTTTTTTTTTTTTTTGGTACTGGGGCACTCAACCACTGAGACACATTCCCAGCCCTTTTTATATTTTATTTAGAAACAGGGTCTTACAAAGTTGCTTAGGGCCTTGCTAAGTTGCTGAGACTGGCTTTGAATTTGCGATCCTCCTGCCTCATCCTCCCCAGCTGCTGGAATTATGGGTGTGCACTACCATGCCTGGCTCACATTGTATATCTTAAATATATATACATATTGTCAACCATACCTCAGTAAAGAAGAAAAAACGAAAATATTTTAAAAATTGTTATACTGTTCATTCACTTCTGTCTGTAACCACTAGAGGCCTTTTTGCAGTGAAAGAAGAAAACTTGGAATATTGCCACTTTTCATTTTCTGACGTGAAGTGTTTTCCTCCTTTCCAACTGTATTTTGCTGTATTGAGTTGCCTTTGTTTGGTTTCCTCCAATCCTGAGATAAGATGCAAGTACAAGTAGTTTGTCTGGGAGGTGATATCAAGCCAAGAAGAGGGCACGATGGCACCAGTTACACTGTAGGCCTTTGGACCTCAACCTATTGTGGGTCACTTGCATTTTGGCATAGGACACTCACCTCAGAGTCATTCCTGGAGATATGAAGGAGATGGGCATTTCCCCACCAATCCCTATCATTGACTGGTTGAAGGAAATAAATCCCCTTTCCTGGAAGCAGCTATTTCCCTTTACTTCCAGCCTGTTCAGGCAGTCAAGACTTGAAAGAATCAAAGGTACTAGCAGTTTGAAGTCAGGCCTGGATGCATAGAAACAGTCACTTGTTTACTACAAAAGTCAATTTCTGTCCTTCAGGTGGTTCATTCTTTCATTTCATCGGTACAAAGGCTCTTCCCCCAATTCCTACAGTTCCAAATTACTGAGCACCCCATCATAGAATAGCCTGGAGTGACAACCCAGGTTTTTAGTGACAGCCCCACAGACCTAAACACAAATGTTCCACAAATATCGATCTGGAAATTATTAAGGGTTCGTGGTTGTTTTCTTATATTTTTTCAGAGCACTCTAGAAAAATCTCAAAAGTGAAGCATTCAGATATGTCTTATTTACATCCGAAAAGGAAAGCATTTTTTTACAAGTTTTTTGACAGTTACTTAAAAAATACATCTATTTTTAAAAAACTCATTGTATTTTGCCATAATAACCTAAATGCGGTTTCTGAAAGTGTCCACCCTCTCAGGGAGCAGTTTGCACACTTGAAGATCCCTGCTGACCTGAGAGGGAACACTGCTGTCCTCAGATCAGGGCTGGGAGGTGGGGGAGGGGAGGAATGACATAAAGGAAAAGCAGGATGGTTTCTCTTTTCTGACCTATAAGCCAGGAAGTGAAAAGTCTACAAAACAATGTTACCTCATTTGTTTCTCTGTAATCTGATTTGGAAAATGAATTTTCATGTGCAGTAAAGAGACCAGGGAGCCTCTGTGAAATGGCTATTACGATGAAGTTCATAGAGCTCACGTTTCCGAGGACATTTTAATTTTGAAATTGTTGACACAATGTTTAATCAATGTAGTTTTTTTCACTTTATTTTTTGAGACTTTAAAGCCAGAAAAATAATACTATTCTTGGGAATAGCAAAAAACACACATTTCCTTTCCCCTCCATATCTCAAACTCTCTCATCACCTGGGCCCAGGCCCCAGCTGACCCTCAGCTGGGTCACTCACTTACATGCTTCGAACTTACTTAGTCCTTGTGACAGTGCCATGGAATAGAAGAGAAATCTTTACTTCTCTTCTTTACCAGATTCCACAGTCAAGAAGAGGCAGAGCAGGGGTTTGATCCCAGACATCCTGGCTCTGAAGCCCAGGCTCAGGACTCCTAAGAGTTGTACTTATCTGGGTTGATGAACAATTCTAGACAACAACTGCGAAGGAGGCACAGAGGATTTGGTTTTCTTTGGTTCTGTTTCGAGGGTTGGTTTGTTGTTTGGTAACATTGACCTAAGTGCCTTCCTTCCTACCCTTTATGGAGGGCCTGACTCTTACCATAGCCCTGCTCATTGTCTAACCAATGGTGCTTAAATGTTTACATGCCTACCTCCTTCAGCACATCATCTTATTCATCTGTATAGCTCTCACAGAAGTACTGCCCTTATTTGTTTCTGCTAGTGATATATATTTACACACAGAAGTAAATTTGTATTTATATGTATGTGTATAGTTATGTGTACATATATATATAAATGTATATGTGAATGATTATTATATCTAAATTCAATAACACATTTTTATTCTACCATTTTGCACGAAAAAACCAAGCCATTTCTCATGCTTGAATTTGCACAGATAGCTACATAAAAATGACAGCCCTCTTAATACATCACACAACGGAAAGCATCAGACTCTGCCAAGCTCTCATGCTATTTATCAAACTCAACACAAAATGTGTTTCACGTACATGTGTTTTCTAATATATTCTCCCTATTTTTGAGACATTTCAGCTGTCTCACATCACGTGCCACTTGGAAATAGGAAATGACTGCAATATCATTTTAAAAATATGATACACAGATATATTCTTGTATTTCTATAACTTTCAAAATTGAAGAGTGACGATTCACTAGTTCCTTGCTGAAGACATGTGCACAGGTACACACAGCTTTTCTCACCTTTACTAATCACTGTCTGGCTAATAAGAGGAGACACTTCAGGGCTAGTGAAAGAAGGAAGAGCAGTTTGACAAATTCCAGAAAGGAATGTAAAACAAAGTAGTTGAGATAGTGAAGTGCAACTAGTAAAAGAATAAATAAAAACAAGACATTCAGGGAAACCCTTTAAACTTAAAAGGTTATAATTCTTTGTAACTAAAATGTTCTAATAAAAAAAATCTAGTAAGTTACGGGCATCACACCCACATAGTTCTTATGATATCCAGGGAAGGCCACTTCTCGTGCTCTTTAAAGACCAAACACTTCCATGGGTTTCAGACACTTCTGCCAAGAAATATCCATGGTATTACTTGTTTAGCAATGTTTTATTAAGTAAAGAATATGGTGGTGCATATTGGAAGTCATTAAACTTAGAATGGTGTGATAAGCTTGACAGGACTTGACAGGACTTGACAGGACCTGGAGCCACAGAGTAGTCCAGGTTCTGCTGGGCTTCCCTCTGGAGCACTGGACCTGACCTCGAGCTTGAAGATTTCTAAAGCTCCTTCCCCTTCCAAGATTCTATCAAGTACATCGGATTTTGGCATTCTATCTCCCAAACGCATTTTGTAAATCACAGTTTATGTGTTGGACTCCAGAATAGTCACTGTCATGTGTACTGATTCAAAAACTGGTTCAACTACTTTCATGCTTCCTTTTATCAAATTGGTCATCTATTTTTCTGAATTGGCTAAAACCAATGTGCTCTATAAAAATCATATAGACAATTTAGATGAGGCAAAGATGGTGTTAGTTAGTATCTAAATAGGGATAAGCAATACTTTTTTTCCTCTTAACATTGACAGCTTAATGACATGACTTTATTTTGACTGTCTTTATAAAACAAAGAACATTAGTGGTTTTAATAATAAGGATATTATAAATTAACTTGGAATATTTCTATGTAGTATCTGTTCAAGAAAGGAAATTAGAATATCGGAAAATGATTTTCTCTGTTGTAATGATAGCAGTAATCATAGAATGGATTTTTCTCCTCATTTCAGGATCCTTCTAAATTGTAAATAAGGTTTTCTGATGACACACTAAACAGGAGAAGTCAGTCACCCATGGCCAGTTTTAAACAACTGCTTTCATCATTAAAGGTATTGTTCACTTCATCTTAAAACAGGAATCATGCAGAATTCAGATATTCCAGAAATAGATCTAGCACTCCCAATTGAACACTAGTAAGAGCACTATTCTACAAACTTTGTATTTAATAATTCAATAAATAGACAAATTCTAGACTTTAGATAAATCACAAACATAGACATTGACTTTGGGTTTCTCTTCCTTGTTCTCCCTTCACACCAAGTTATAGGTTGAAACCCCAATGTGACTGCACTAGGAGATAGTGCCACCACTAAAATAATTAATCTATATCTGACAGGTTTAATGTCCTTAGAAGAAGAAGTGAGACCACCATGTGAATATACCTAGGAAAAGCCAAGAAAGAATACAGCCAGAAGGTGGCCATTTGAAAGCCTGGAAGAGAGCCCTCACCAGTAACCAAATTGACTGACACCTTGATCTTGAACTTTCCAGCCCCCAGAACTAAGAGAAATACATTTGAGCCTGTACCAAGAGAAATACCATTGAGGCTGTGGTATTTTGTTATGGCAACCCAAGTGGACTAACACAGACCCTATGACAGGAGAAGAAAAATCAAGGTTCTCAAAATAGATCTAGCAAAGAGAAAAATGAGGGGAGAAAAAAGAATATTAAGTAACGGGTAAATGCACTTCCTAGTATCTTCTTGCAATTGCTGCTTGCTTTTTTATTTTCCCGAATTGGAGATTCCCATGGTCTATAAATGAATATTCAAATGACATTAATAAACTATTGCATATGAGACAGATATCCTTAACGAGATCCACATTCTTCAGGAACTCACCCTGAGAGCTGACCCCAGGTTAGCAGATAGGAAGCTGTGCCTCCTCTTTACATCAGTCCTGATACCTGTCTATGTTTTCTTGCCCTGGCTAGAATGGAAATCTGGGTCTCTCTGACTCCCCTGCAGGACATTTTGAAGGAATGCAGATCTTATGACGTTGGCAAAGATGGCAAGAGTATGTCTATGTGAACACTGCCATCATTCAAGGTCTGATGTCAGACTCATTTTTATCTGCCCATGTGGGAGTACAATAAAAATGTTCTAGAAAAAAAAAGGTTCTTTTTTTTTTTCCTTATGAGAGTCATAGCAGACAAAATTGCTGGGTGAGAGCTGAAAGAGTCATTGCAGAATCACCAAGATAGAAATAGATTAAGTAACAAACATATGTTATGAATAACCTTTCTGAAGCACACGCTATGCAGTGTGTACCCTGGGGAACACACGGAAGTAGAATCTGACCCTGCATGTAGTGTAAGATGATCTCATGAAACAACACTGCACGAAATCAGTCAGCTAGCTTTTATTCAATCCTAACCAGGCTCGAGCATCATACTTGGTGCTACATGTATATGGGCATACCTCATTTTATTGCTGTACTTTATGGGGCTTCACAGATATTTTGCTTTTAACAAATTGAAGGTTTGTGGCAACCCTGCATCAAACAAGTCTATCAATATCTTTCTAAGAGCATATGTTAACCTCATGTCTCTGTGTTACATTTTGGTAATTCTTGCCATATTTCAAGCTGTTTAATTTTTATTATATCTGCTTTGGTGATCCAGGATCAGTGATCTTTGATGTTATTGTTGTAATTGTTTTGGGACACCACAAACCATGCCCACATAAGATGCTGAACCTAATTGATAAATGTCGTGTATGTTCTAACTGCTCCACCCACTGGCCTTCCCTGCCCCTCTCCTCAGGCCTCTGTATTCCCT
>JAJEJO010001723.1:0-62479 GCA_020662805.1 Glaucomys volans
GTTAGATTGATTTTCAAAGTCATTGACAGAGTTTAATATTTCTTCATGAAGATGAGCCATTCTCTTCCTCTTTGTCCCTTGCACACTTCCCTCACCCCTGCTGTTTCTATTTTCTATTTGTTTTTATTTCCTTTACTTAAAGTTACTTCTAGTTTGGAACACATTATTAGCAAATAACTAATAGTCATGAAATAATTGCATATATGTGTGCAGCTTAAGTTTAATAGATAAATAAAAGAATCTTCCCTAATTCCTTACATATACCAAATTTTGTTCTAAGTTACAAATATAAAATTCTTCCCTTCCTTATAACTTACTAAAATACCTTGGTCTGAACAGAATCCCACATAAGCAGCTGATCTAATGAAAATTAGTAGATATGAAATGTTGACAGCAAAATTACATATTGATACAACTGCCTCTCTTGGGTCTCTCTAACTCCCCAGCAAATGAGGAAGACTTTTCTTCTTCATCATTTCAAATTATCCGTTCTCAGTTTATGTCTGACCAATAGCAGGTCAATTTATGTGTGAGACTGTTCTGGGGAAGAGTGTGTTGATTAACTTATTATGGAGTTGCAAAAAAATTTGCTGTCGTGATTTGTCTCCCAATCTGATCCTAAGATATCAAGTTTATTATATGCAGTTTATTTCAAAAGTTATGTTAAGTAAAGGAATTATTTTAAATAGCAGGGAAGGAATGTAGCCTATACTGTGCTATTATCAGTGAAGTCACCACTGTTAGTACTTGGCATCTAATCCTATCAAGGAAATTCAGCAGCCAATGTAAAACATGTATTTATGAATTAACTTTCTCAAAGCCTTAGGAAGATGTAGTAAACCGTGATATGCATATCTTGCTTTCTTCAGTCTTTGGTCGAGTTTCTTCCTGAGGGATGGTGGTAAGTTTCAAAGCATTTTCAGTGTACTTCATGTATAGCAAAGTGTGCTCAAAGAAAACATTCAGCTTAGCAATGTAAAGCTGGAGAATATACTTTAAAAACATGCCAATGCTGATTATTCTGGGTAACCAAGCAACAGGGTATACTTATATGTCTTGTATAGAAGCAAGTACAGGAAATACCCACAAAATTGAAAATTATTAGTTCAGGGAGGTTTTTAGTTTTCCAATGGATTAAGTATGTTGAGATGGCCTCCTCTGGTATTTCTGATTCCACAAAAGACTAATTTTTAGTAGAATTTTTGTAGTTTTGAGACATATTGTTTGTGCATATTATTGGGATCCATTTATAAGATAATACATAGAGTTATAAGATTTTTAGTTGGTTTCAGAAAAAATAAATCTCTGTAGCATTCTGTCACAATATTAAGTTTCTGCGAGAATAATCTGGTTGTGATTCCTGCTTAATTCTAAACTTCGAACAGCAGAGATAAAATCCGAGCCCCTGAACTCTAATATTGTACATGGGGACCATCTAGCCATGTGATGACATATTAATTGCATTGAACTCCAGTGTAAATAACAGACAGGGCATTGATTTGTACTCAATAAGAAGAGGTATTTATTTTTGTGTAAGCATTTCTGGCTCACACTATTTCTTCAAGAGCACCATCAATGGGTTTAGATAATATTATTTGTTCATTATCATTTTGTGCTTACCAGCATCACTTTTGAAAAAGCAACTAATTTCAGAAGAAATTAAATGAGACAGCAAGTTTAAGAGAATTTTAAGTACCCTACATATTCACTGTTTCAAAGCAACTTGCCTACCTGGATGGCCTGAGGTAGACTCAGTTATGATACAGGTATGCTGACAGTAAAAGTTGAAGCATTAGCATGTGATAGAATATGTGCTTTTGATTGGCAACAAATTTAATGTACTTTAAACTCCTATAGTCAGTGTGTCAGAAAAAATGGGAATTGAGATATGGAAATTGCAGTGGCTCCTTTCTCTATTCTGTATCCCTCCTTTTCATACCCTGGGATCCACTGGAAAGGATAAACACAACATTTCTTTGGATCTGAAATCTGAGATTATCACCTGAGTATTTCTGCTACTCTTGAAACTTAAATTTCAAAAAGAGAAAAAAAAGAAGAATGGTTACTATGCTGAATTGTTCAATTATAATTGTGAGGGAAAATGGAATAAAGTAATTACTATATAATGGAATAAAGAAGAGATGTGTTTCTACAACCTAGAAGATTATCTAGGCTTTGACTCCTTATCCCATGCTGATAGGAAAAAGTAATGAAAAGTTGCTCACTGAAAGGAGGCAGGACTATTAATTGTAAATCTAATTCTGGAACAAAGCTTTGGTTTACTTCTCCAGGCAAGAAATCATAGCCAATTAATGGGTCAAATAAGGGAGAAAAAGTATCCTGAAACAAGAGAAATCTTACAAATACTACTTTAGCACACTGTGATATTGATGGTGGGATGGTGATAGCTTAAGCATATTTTCTTTCCTATTTTGCTATCAATTTAACAGTATTCTTAGTTTGTCATTTCATATCACCACTGGTTCATTTAAACATTTTCCTTGATTTAGAAAGATGATTATTTATTCTTATTTTTTAGTATTAGGCAAAGAATATTATTTTATTTTATTTTTATTTTTGTTGTATTTAGTTATACATGACAGTAGAGTGTATGCTGACCTATTTACATACATGGAATATATTTTCTTAAGCAGATATTTAAGAATTTAAGTAACAGTATGTTTAAGAATAAACTCAATTGGGCAACAAAGTATATGATTATCACTCAAAGATCAAGGAAACTATGGAATTTAGTGCCTTGATTTGAAGGAAATAAAACATTGAACAAAGAAAAGTTGTATCAAGTTGGGTGACATAATCATAATGTGGGATAATTTGTAACTTTATTCTGCAATTGAGGATGTTTAAAATGACTGTGTGGATACTGAATTGATAGTTGTTTTTTGACCTATTTTCAGTATGGCTTCAATAAGATTTTCCATGATCTAGGATCTCTCTGTATGTCATGAGAGATGCTAGGGACTCTTCTTGGAATTCCTTTCCCTTGCTTCACTAGTAACTTCTACAATCTATGATATCTCAGCAACTCATAAGAGATTCTAGGAATTGCATTTCCCAGATTGCCTACCTACTGTGATCCCAGATCAGAGGCACTCAGTGAGATATGGAAGGGAAAAGAGGGTAGAAAAACTTATTTTTCTGGAGAAGTTTGGAAGCAGAGACAAGTATATGCACAATCAGACTTTCAATTGTCCTCCTGAAAAACATCCATTTTAGAGCTTCTAGGTAAGATACTTTGTGGTGTTCTTCTTTCTCTACATTAACAGCTATTCTGCTCTTGATGGCATCTGTGCTGTTGGTTCAACCCATGTTTCTTAACATTATTATAAACTCTACTGTTGTAGAGTTTATAATCTTTCAAGCCTGGGATGCCTTTAGTGGCCTCTGTTTTCTAAACAAAAGATGACTTCATACTTTTAATTTTAGAAACCACTTATTTTATTCTTTCCATTTTCAGAGACATTTCTTTAAAATGTACTGAAGTTCCATTTCCTGCTCTGTGCTTTTACAAAGATGTACAATGTCTAAGATAACTTTTCCTGGCCCTGTATTCTCATCTGATACCTATAACTGTATACCTGACTTATTTTCTCAGGTTCTATCAATAATCAGTAAACAAATTAGTAATTACAGGTTCAGATTCTATATCAACTTACATGTGAATCTATTTTTAAATACTGACTATTTTTAAATACAAACCCTGTTTGTTATTTAAATAAAATACATCACTAGCCCAACAAATACATGCACAGTATGTATGAATAGATTTTTATACTGTTAAAATAGTACTTCAGTTTTTATTAAAAAAAATAATGAACATATATTTTATGCTAGGAAATTATCAAAATCTAAAGATAAAAAAGATGAATGACATCTCTCTTTTCCTCAAGAAGATCACATTTTATGGGTTAAAAAAATTAAACAAATTGGGGAGGGTGGTGGTAACACTATGGGCTTTAGCCAAGCATGATGATAAACACAGAGGTAATTATGGCATGGTACAAAGGAATGAGTCATGTAAACCTGATATTTTTGTTATAATTGCCCAGTTGGCATAAGCTGCTTTAATGACCACGTTGAATATTCACTGAGTCATCATTTTCTAAATATCATTATTAATTGATATGAACTGTGAACTGTTGTCAGTGATCTTTTCTTCCACTTGATTTAAATGTCCTCATAACTTCTATATATAAGTGACTTAGAGATTAGCAAACAATGACTCAATTCGCATTCACATGAACAGCTCACATATATTTGCATATGCTTGTTGAGCCTTTACCTCTTTATATATTCTTCTCCATCTCTTCCAGGACAACTTTAAGACTAATATCTCTATTTCAGCTTCCATTACCATCTCTACATTTGTTGATTAATCAACAAGTTGAACATTTAGTAAAAGAAGTGAATTCACATACTTTATGTGACTCGAATCATTTGCTGACTATTCATGTATATGAAGTAAAACTAAATTATCTCTCAAGGCTATAGGAGATTCCATTGTCCTGTCTCTTCCCTTTGTTTCTAACTCTTATGTCCTATTTTCTATTCATGCTGGATTTTTGGGGGATTGAACTCAGGGGCAGTAGTCCACTGACCCACATTCCCAGCCCTATTTCATATTTTATTTAGCCTTAGCCTCCCGAGGCACTGGGATTACAGGCATGGGCCACCACAGCCATGCTAGCTTTTTCTCAGTTCCTAGAACATCCCAATCTTATTTTGTATTTCAAGCTACATCTAAGTTCTTTAAGGATTATGCTGGTGGAGAGTGTGTCAGCTTTACTAAGTAATTTTGTGCTGGCTTTATACCACAGGCCAATATTGAGGATAGGAGAGAGGGTCATTGAACTTGTTCATTAGTAGGCTCATTTTTTTTAACCCTAAAGGAATTAGGACCAGATTGTGAATTGCCATAACTGAGACAGGGTTGTATCTTAAAATAGACTTGAAAGTCTTGAAATAATGGCTAAAGGGGTTCAGGAGTCCAAATACCTGAAAATATTATGTGTGTCATTATGTGTGTCCAAATACCTGAAAATATTTTGTGTGTCATGGGGAAAACAGGGTTTTCCCCATTCTGAACTGGATATACAATGTATATTTCTCTAAAGGGAAATATGATGCAGGAATCAGGCCCTGTCCTCCAAATTTCAGAGATCAGTGACACCTTTAAAGGATACAGAATGCAATGCTAGTAATCTCTCTTGTATCTTCATTTAGCTCACTCATGTGACTGTGGCTACCACAGCAACCACATGGATCCAGGGGAATGACTATAGACTAAAGAAATTTAGCCTATCAGTAGTCCTGATCAGAGCTCCATGCTACATGTGGTATCATTGTTAACATAGATTATAGGGGCTGGGATTCATGGAACATGGCTCTTAATTGGACAAACATGTTCTTCACTATTGAAGTCAGGGAAAGGAACAAAAAAAGTTTCATTCACATGGAATAGTCAAAAATATTCCTTACTCTTTTAACCAAAACTATATAATGCTCCTGTTTTCACATTGTAACACAGTCCATATCTGCCTAGACTTTATGTCTATCCCACAGGATGCACAATTATATCAGCAATATCAGGCTGATAGGCAGGATATACATGAGATGTCTAGCTTGCTGTAGGTCTTGGTATATATAATAAATAAGCAAAAATTAAAATGATGTGCTCCAGAGATGAGAGATGAATATATCAATATGTCACAAACAATACATTCTATACCAAGTAGTAATGCTCACATCTAGGCAGCCTAAAAGCTGTAAGACCAAGCAACAGTACTTCCAGGCTGTGATATAAGCAGCCCTGACATGTGGCCCATACATTTTGGCAGACTTCTTTTGGATGTCAGTAATGGAAAGCATCCACAAGTAATGTGGAGTTTATGGAAAAACCAAATGAGAAAATCATGATGTAAGTTCCTGGAAATATGGGGCAAAATCATGGTACCTACAGCAGAGAACTATATGTATTATGTCTTTTAAGATACAACTCCTGGATGCTTCTAGGTCCTCACCTATGACAAAAAAATAACCATTGTGACCTGTGTTTTCTCAAACCCGTCAAAACTGATGCTCGGCAAGCATAGAAGTAGTGGTTCATAATTTTGAAATAGTGTATCTAGGATCAGTAAGACCAGAGGGCATTAGTCAACTACATGAGCTTATAATATGGACTACAGCAACATACTTCATGGTTACACTGTTACCCTTCCCTCTATTAATTTTCATGGGGGAAATGCTGAATATGGGGAGATTCTTCTCCATCAATTGATAGAGTCTGAGCTCAATTTACAGATGGGTAGGTTTGATATATTAATTTAAGACCAAACAGATGGTCACTATATTGTAGATTCAATCTGGCTTGTTCTAGAGAGACAGAGAAAAGATATTCCCAAATGCAGAAATTAGGCTGATATTCATCTTAATCTTCTTTGTGTGGAATGATAGCTAGTATGAGAATATCTTGAAACTTAAAGCTGTGGCAAATGGCTTCATGGGCTGGTCAGGGGCCTGTAAGATTTGGAAACTTAAAGGTAGGTATCTTTAGAATGGGGGTGAATATTTTGAAGCTTGCTCTGTTACACATTAACATCCATTATCAAGCCTCAGTGATGCAGGAGGTACAGTGTAGAGTAGAGAACCAATAAGTATCACTCACACTCTGTGAAGTAGCTTGATGGGTACACAATGGACTAGCACAGTAGAAAAGATGGACTGTACACTTAGGCTCAGTAGGCCCAGTATCACGTTCTCCTACTTAACAAAGGTGACCTACCTATTGATACAAGTTTATGCCAACTTTACTATCAAAAGAGACTAAATCCTAACTCCTGGTTTGGCACCATCTGGAAGTAGACCAATTTAGCCACATTGTTGCAAGTTAACTACATTGGAATTTCTTCACCTTGACTGGGCAGAAATACATCTATTTCAGGTGGAGATTTACTTTTCTTACTTACAGAGGCTCAGCTAGAACCACTATCCAGGAGTTCAGGGAATATCAGATCCATAGGTATGGAATCCTCACAAAATATTATTTAACCAGTACACGCACTTCACTGAACATGAGGTAGAATACCAACAGAAGTAAATGACCAGATAGGAATAGGAGTCATCCAGTGAGCGCAATATATTGTGAAGTGGAAAATAAACTTACAGAAAACAATATATTCACAGAATCAGGACCATCTCTATGGAACTATGCTTTCAATCAGAACAAAATATGTATGAAGCTGAGAACATGGAATGGGAACACATACTTGCAAACACACACACACACACACACACACACACACACACACCATAAAGCAAAGAAAGCTAAGCAGAATTAAATAATATTTAAATTGGTAAGATAGCATAGGCTCAATAAGAGACTACTGGTGTGATAAAAAACAATCCAGAAAATATAGACAAGTTATTTAAAATTACATTTAGTTGAAAATACAACTCTTCAGTTGCATTAGTGGGACTTCAAGTGTTTAGTAATCATAGATGGCAATTGGATAGCATATTGGACTGAGCAGAAAGTTCTACTAGACTGTACTGATAGAAGGGTAAAAATGACTAATTATGACATATTGATGTAGAGACAATATTTTCAAGATCGTGTTCAAAATCCTAAAGTTTATAAATTCCTTAGTAGGAGATACAAATATTAACGAAATCAAAGAAACCAGAATTCAAGTTGTCATTTATTTTAAACATAAAAAACAACAGTAAAATACGTTATTTTCTTCAATATTCAACATTAACATTTAGTAGCACAAATATTTGATGGCATTACTCAGTTGACACTCATGATACTTTGCTATCTTCTTTTTCTTCTCTCAATTGTGCAATCTCTCTCCTCTTACAGATAGTTCCTCCTTTTTCCCCCATAAATGTTTCTGTTTCCCTTTCTTTTTTTTTAGCTCCTTCAGTTCCATCTACAATGCCATCCTGAACAAGGTGGCAGAATTCTCTAGGCCTCAGATCTTGCACCAATAAATTAGATTTAATAATAACTCTAGTAGTATTTTGAAGATTATAATTACATTATTATTATTATCATTTCTACAGGACATTTTGTTTATAATAGGTGGTATTTTTAGACCAACACGGAATATTTCAATGCAGATTAGAGGAAAGACTAAATCTTTGAGACATGAATGATTGTTGGTTGGACTTTACCTGTAGGAAAATTTAACCTTTCTGGCTGTATTTTATTTGGAGATAGGAATACGGAGAGAGAAAGAACAATTGAAACATCAATTTTCAAACCTGATATTTTGAGGTAACAGCAGCACACAGAAGTGGAAACGCACTATAATTTGCTCAAGAGATAGGACATGAGGACTCATAAGGTCAGGACCAGAGTGTTGCATCAGAAGATGAAGCAGTGAATAGAGTGGCAATCATAATTTCTGGTGCATACCATGGGAATGTTTTGGTAAAACACAAGGAAATTATATTTCTTTCAATTACACTAAACCATTATGTTTATCTCGTTACACCTCCAGACGCAGTTCATTAGTAGTATAAAAGCACAATTACAGCTTTAATTTTTCCAAGGTTCTAAATTGCTACTGTGAAAATTCTGAAAACATGACAGGTGATATTAGATAAAAGTGATTATCCTACTATAATTGAAGGATGTATTTAAAATAGTTGATCCCTATTGACATTTAATGAAAACCAATATGATAGTTTCTTGGAAATTGAATGGCAGAGAAAATTTTGATCATCAGTCATTTGTATTGTTTTTTCATGGTCAAACATGATGGTTATTTTTATAATGTACAAATAAGATATTGTATTAATTTTCTGATTACTCTTGAGGCAACTTCAAGCTCAGTGATTATGCAGTAATAGAAGTGTTATTGATTTCATAGTGCAAATTTTCATCCTAGTGAATCTTAATGTGCCAAGAAAAAAAATTCTATTTCTGAGAGATAATATATTGAGATGAATTTTATTCAGTGGAAAGTCTTTACTTATCAACTGCTCTTTTCCATACAAACCTTTGTAAAGAAATAAAATTATATTCCATCAACATAATTTTTTTCTGAAAAAAAAGTACTCTTAAAAACTTCCGATATTTGATCATTTATATCAACAAGA
The DNA here is from genome assembly GCA_020662805.1 of Glaucomys volans. Taxonomy (NCBI): domain Eukaryota; kingdom Metazoa; phylum Chordata; class Mammalia; order Rodentia; family Sciuridae; genus Glaucomys; species Glaucomys volans. The sequence continues at coordinate 9,127 of JAJEJO010001723.1, forward strand.
TTGTTAGATCCCTCAAGAACAAAATCTCTATTTAACATTGCACTCTCATTATTATAAAGAACATCTTTCCCATGAGATTTCTTAAAGGGATGTTGACAGTGAATAATACTGAAGGTTTGCATATTCTGATTAGAACAAGAATTATTTGCAGACTGAAATGAAATATGAATATTAATACCACAATTGACTATTAAAATAGATTGTAATTTGCTGAAATAAATGTGTTCCAAAATAACTTTAGAATTTTTGAAACAGGGAATTAAACATGAAATACATTGAGTTTTCAAGAGAAAATTTTCACTTGCACCATGAAATTTAGTGAGGAATTGTAGCATGCTAGTTGGTTGTGTGAGACTTTCTACTTCAAAGGCATGAAAAATTTCCATGGACAATGTATATTAACTGAGTATTTTTTACTCTGTATATTTACCTAGAGTCATCAGCATTAAACTCAGAAGTTAATCCAGGGATGATGGCATATGACTGTGAGCTAGTGTACTCAGGAAGCTGATGCAGGAGGATCACACATTTGAGGCCAGTCTAGGTACTTAGACTCTGTCTAAAAGGTAAGAGTGCTGGGTGTAATTGAGTAACAGAGCATCCCTAGGTTCAATCCTTGATACAGAAAAAAAATCCAAAACCAACCAAAACAAAACAAAAACAAAAATATAGATGTTAAGGTTACCTAACAAGAGTTTGATCTACTTTTTATTTCTTTGTTAGACATTCCGTATTTTGAATTTTATCTAACTATTATCAATTATACAGGTAACAATGCATTATTCATGGAATAATATGTAATCAAACTTTTCTCACTGAGGCATATGTGTTAATTTTTAACTTCTTCTAACCAAAATCTTTTCAATGGAGTTGAAATGTTTCAGAAAATAAGATACAAATCCTGAATTACAGATAAAATATAATTTTGATAAGCTAAAATATTCAAAATATTTCCAGTGAAAAAATATTTTTTTATTTATCCACTGACTGCAAATTACCAAATTCATAGCATACTTTAGGAACTTTAATAAAATACTTAAACTGATTAATAAAACAGACATCACTTTGTGATGGTTAATTTTATGCATTGAATTGATTGGGAGAAGGAGGTCTAAGATAACTAGTAAAGTATTGTTTCTGGATGTGTGTCTGTGAGTGCTTCTAGAAAGGATTAGCATCAGAATCAGAATGAACAAAGAGGAATCTGCCCCTAGCTACATGGACAGCATCATCTGAAACATTGAAAGTACAGACATAACAAAAAGGCGTAGGCAGGACAAATTTGCTCTGAGTTCTCCAGCTGAATCTTCTATCCTCTCCTTCCCCAGACATCTATATTTCTGGTCCTGGAGTGTTGGATTCTGGGTCCCAAACCAAGCCTCACCTCTTAGGTATTTGTACTTGAATGAAATTAAACCACTCCTTTGATAGTTATCCAGCTTACATATAGTAGTTTGTGATACTTCTTGCCCTCTATTACTGTACAAAATGATTTCCATAACAAATCTCCTCATATATTTATATGTCTATCCTATTGGTTCTGTTGCTCTAAGAACCCCAATAAAAGTTCCTTTCTTATCGGCATTCCTGCTGGTGGGAAATTCCATACCCCACTACAGACATTCAGTAAACTATGGCCAGTGTGCCAAATCTGGCTCAACAAGTTCTTTTGGTAAATATAGTTTTAATACAACATAAACACACTAATTCATTCACATTTCATCTAAGGAAGATACTCTTGAAAGAACAAAGTTAAGTATTTGAGATAGAGACCATATGGTTCACAAGTCTATAATATAAATTATTTGGTTTTTTAATTAAAAACGTACCAACATTTTCTCTACAATATATTTTCTTTGAAAAAATTCTCAATGAATATTATATTAAATTAAAAAAAACACAAGTTGGAATAATAGTGAATAAGAAACTTCACTTAAAGACTGAAATGCAAACAGGAAATAATTTCTATAACAAATTAACAGTATACTACCAATACATTGATGAATAATAAAAATAAATCATTTTTCTGTACATTTGATTTAAATTTGACAGCAGCAGTCTTAAGCAAGACATATGTATCACAAGACACATTAGACAAGGAAAAAAAAACAAACACAGCCCCAGAAGACAACAAAGCAGTAGAAAAGAACAAACACAATCATGACCATGGTGTCAAAACACACAGTTTCAATGGAAAGCATAAGTAAACTCACGGTCGGTGTTCCTTATGTAATATGATGTGCTCATTTCTTGTATATCTTCATCCTTTTTTTGAACTGATATTCAGCTGGATTTTAACCCCTTTCATTTACTGGCAATTCATACCTAGCCTCTATTTTGCTCTCTGTATTTTATTATACTATTTTTGGTCCCATCTTTGTTTTTATGGTGAATCAGTGATTATTAGTTAGTTCTAATAAGAACTCAGTGTTGGAAGGGAGAATAGTGTTTCCATTTCAGGAAATGAATATTAGTGGGGGCATAGCAAATAGTGCTATAATAAATCTTTGTGATTACATATTAAAAAGTAATTTCTCTGGGCTAATCCATCAATATTTTATTTAATCCAATAACTATTTCTTTTAATCCTCCTAATAATCGATGATATCACTAGATATCATTCTCCTACATTCAATGATCAAGAAACAAAATATTCCATGGTTCAGTTACTTGAGAAAACATTACTGGCAAATATTGGTAGAACTAAAACAGGAGAAACAAGTTAGTGTAGCTCAAAAATCCATGATTTTTCTCCGTGTACAATTTGAAGATTTTTAACTTCTCCAATCATTAGATTCTCTTTTTTCTACTCTAACATGTTTTTTTTTTCAATTTATATAGTAAACTTCCAAGAATAGGCCATTATCTTGTCCTTGTTTGGTTATAACCTATTATAATATACATTCCAAATACCAGACAATTTTAATTTTCAAAATGATGCAACAATCCTCTGTAATGTGATATTCCAGAAGGACTAATATCAATTGTATTTTTCATCAAATTTGTTTAAAATTTTCTACTAAATACTGATATAAGTAGAATAAGACATAAGATTATAGGAATATATCTAAAAGGTTAATGATTTCACAAAACTATGTTCATATAAATATGTTAAATGATAAAGTATTAGTTTACATATAGCAGCTTTTTTTCTTGAAGTCATTTGAAGAATTATATAATGTCCCTACATCTTTATCAACTTGTCAAAAAGCATTAGAATGAGAGTGATATTAATACAAATCAAGTGTTATCATGCCAGCACCATGCTCTCTTGTTTGTGTTATGCTTTGAACCATAGAATAAATTCATTTTCCCACTTTTCAGAATGACCAGCTGTATTTTCATATAAAAAGATATTCAATTTATGTGATCAAAAACAATTTAGTGTTGTCTAAAGGAACTCTTTAGAGATCCTTGATCTTTTCCATATATATCCAAATGGAAAGTGACTTCCAGGGCTATTTGTATGTCACCAATTTCAGCTTTAGATTCCCCATGTGTTGATATTAACAGTCCCTTTCCACCTGAGTAACTTGGGGATTGGGTTTAGTATGTTCATTCAGCAGAGAAAATCCTGAAACCAATGTGTAATTTTTCACTGAAAAGGTGAACCCAAAGAGAAAAATGAATAAAAATGACTAGCAGCAAGATTCCTACCCTGGAAAATTATTTTGATACAAGCCCAATAGAATCTATATCTATAATTCATAATTTCTAAAGAAGAATTTAAAATATATTGTTTATTGCAAGTTAGTTCTTCATATACTTCATATTTTCATTCTTTAACAACAATGGAATCTATTTCCTTGCTTGTTTGGACAAATGTCCGTAACTTACATTACTAATTACTGAAACATTGAAATTCAAGCTTTCTATACCAATCTGCCTATGGATATTTTTGTTCTATTAATGGTAAAACATGGCATCAAGTAATCCCATTTGACTGACACCGGGGGAGCCTGTAGGAGACTATTTCTACAAAGAGAAAATAACAAAGTATGTGGCTATTTTAAAAATGTTTTAGAAGTATAAACCTTGAAGGCACTTACTTTTTAAAATTCACTTTAAGAGCTGAGTTTCTGATTAAAGTACCAGCAACTTTAGATATGTATGTGAATTCACTCAGCAAGTAATACTAGAATATTAAGGTAAGTAAGCACACAATGTAACTGTATAGGTCATTAAATGGGCTTAGCAGCGTCTCTTTAGTAATTTAGTACTATGATAAAGAAACGCATTAGATTTTCACATCAAATATACAAACTGATTACCTCACATTTTATACTACATAAAGTTAGCATCTTGTATAAGATCAAACAGTCTGTACATGATAGAACAGAGATTTGAACCCAGGCCTTCTAATTTCATAAAAAACAAACAAAATCCCATTATTTTTCCACTATATAATTATTGCCTCTTTTGATACATGTATACAGTAATAACATGAGAATAGGTGTATGCCTTATTTCCCAACCAAAGGCTTATAATACATAACTCATAGCTCAGAAGACATAAAATCCTGTTTATTTCACTTATTGAACATTTATTCAACACTTGCTAGAAGACAGTGCACCAGACAATACTTTAATTCCATTAACCTTGGGTTTGTCTCATATTTTCTAATATCATGTGTTCCAACCACTGTCTTTCATTCAATTCTAATACCTTCTGCCATCAGGGTACTATAAAAAGTATATTCTACAAAGATTGCTAGGATAGGGTCAGGACTATGATCCTATTTACAAAAGACAGGCTTTGAAAGTAAAGTATAAGTAGCAATTCAAAGTCCCATATGAATTAAAATATAGTTTAGCATCTCTGTATCTTGTTTTGTTCAATTATGTCTGATTTTGCCAGAAACTTTTGCTGTGGGAAATAGAAGCAAGAAGTAATTAGAAATAAAATAATTCTGCTTAAACTGAAGAATACCACCCCCACTTAAGATTCAAAGTTAGCAATGCTGTCTTGTTTGATTTAGGATTTTTTAATTTAGCTTTTAGGATCTTTCTCTAGATTTATTTTCTCCTTTCTAAACATAAGTGATATAAATTATACATTAGCTATTAAAGGTTTTCTATGGGGCTAGAAATGTTGCTCAATGGGTAGATTGCTTGCCTAGCATGAGTGAAGAACAAATGTATCAAAATTATTTGATCATGACATGCTGTGTACGTGTGTTGATTTATTACATGACACATGTAGTACCTCATAAATATGTACAATTAAAACCATAATTAAGTGGGGCACAGTGGTGGATGCTTGTATTTTCAGCAGCCCAAGAAGCTGAGACAGGAGTATTGTGGGTTCAAAGCCAGCCTCAGCAAAAGTGAGACACTAAGCAACTCAGTGAGACACTGTCTCTAAATAAAATACAAAATAGGACTGGGAATATAGCTCAGTGGTATAGTGCCCCTAAGTTCAATACCCCATCCCCCCAAAAATAATAAAATGATGTAAAAATTAAAAATAAAATTTATGTAAAATGAAAATATTATAAAATTTAATGCCATTTTTCACATCAAACTATCAAAACATTCTTGGATTAAAAATAGTATCAAGCCATTTAAGGAGAAACTGCATAGGAATAGAACCAAAATAAGTAAAAATTGATTTTTCATGAATGAAAATTAATGTTTTATACTACCACTTGATAATAAAAAGGAGGAGCAGAAGGAGCAGGAGGTAGGGGAAGAGAAGACAACTATAGCAAAATCTCTGAAATCTACCATCTCAATAGTGTTCCACATCAGTTTTTTCATTTTTATTTCATTTTTATAAGATTTGCAAATCCGTATTCAAACCATTTATTAATTTATTCATTTATTCTCTTTCATGAATATTATTTACAAGCAGAGCACATGTTATATTCTTTTTTTCCTAGTACAATTATCTTTGCCTCTTACTTGTAGTATAAAGAGATAGATGATGTTACGGTTAGATAGAAGAAATGGTTTTTCTGTCAAAGGTAAAAATCTCCTCTCCATTAAAGATTGTATATTCATTATGAATTATTTATCCTGTTATTCTCAAACAAGTGGTCAATGTAATATTTGAAGTGAGTAGAGGTGGGGCATCAAATGGGAGGGAGGAAGAGAGGGGAAAGGGGAACCTAAGAAATAAAATTGACCAAATTATGCTATATGTATGTATGAATATATCACAATGAATCCCATTTTTACTTATAATTATAATGCAACAATGAAAATAAAATAAATACAAAGAGGGAAATGATTGAAGAGGGATGAAGAAAGGGAAATAAAAGTGCTGGAAATTTAATGAAGCAAATTATGTTATGCATGTGCATAAATGTGTCAGAATGAATGCCATATTATAAGTAATTATAATGCACTGATACAAATACAAAGATAGAAAAAACAAAGTAAATATATGTAAAAAATATACCAATGTCATGCATAAAATTGAAGTATGATATCAATTTAAGAATTTTTTTAGTCCAGAATTCTGTTTCTCATTTTAATATAAAAACATAGTTGTAAAATAATTTTGTGATCACTATAAATGTCAACCTCAAATAATTCATCTGTAAAATCATACCATTTTCCTACTTCTCTTAAATAAATAATCTCACTATTTACTAAAACTACAAAATATTTGTTGGCTTTCTTAAATCAATAAACATTATCTTGAGAATTCAGTATAATATTTTACAATCTAAGACTGCCTTAAGTATTTCTTTTCCACTTTTTAAACTTAAACTGAATATTTTAACTTTATAAGTAGAAAAATTTAAAACAGAAGGAAAATTTTTGTTTAAGGAAAAATATAAAATGCTACTGACAGTAGTGTTTAATGAATGCACTTTTAAGAAGTTAGTAATATTAAATTTGAATAATTTGTATAAAGTAATGTAATATTGAACAGTACTAATATTTTTAATTAGTTTCTCACATAAAATCTGTTTAATAATTTACAAATAACTGAAGAATATGAAGGATACTCATTTGTATGATGATACTATGTATTGTTTTATATACTTTATTATTTCCCCCCAAATTTCTATCATTTCCTTAGGCTTTATAAAATAAGTTAATTAAGTGAAAGGGTATTTGCATGGAGGCTTTTTCAGGAGTTTCTATTTATAATAAGGATATTCATATTTTCTTTCTTCAATATAAGTCTTTCCCTATATACATAACCATTTTCAGGTTTTGCTATTTGAATTATCTTCCTATATCCATTTATTTCCATAAACAAATAACCTATTCTTATGTCAAGACTTTCATTTATGCACTTATGCATTTTTAAATTCAAATTAATTTTTCAGATTAATTTACAAATTTAACAAAAATATTAAAAATTTATTTGCCTTATTTATAATGTCCTTCATTTAGTCACTTTGTTGTAATTATAAAGTTCACTGAAAAGTAGTGAGCAACTCCTCAAACAAGAATACTAGATTTATCTTTTCAAATACAGAAATTATTGCATAAAATTGAAAGATTAAAACAAAATATCTAGTTTCCCCATATCTTGTGACTTATCAACTTTCAATTTTACATTAAATATGTCATTTGAGTAACTATCACTAAGGACCTGTCATATTAATCATATTCCCAGCCTACTTAAATAATTTCTTGATACTAGCCCTATGAGAAATAGAGTGGTGGTGAATTAAGGCTGAGTTTGTTGTATCATCCTTAATAAGAACTAGTATTTTGATTTCTTGAGACAGCAGAGTTTTAAATTATCCCAAGCATTGCAGAATTAAGATGGAATATTTCTAAAGATACCTCTAGTTAAAAGTTCAGGAGAAAAACAAATATTAAATGTTATGCTGCCCTGCACAAGAACTTCTGGATTATGGCTCAGAGTTGGTTGGAAATGTGTTCCTCAACTTTTGGTTGTTAAAGGATTTTCCAAGTTGATGGGAAAATAATTCCAGTGGATGATAAGAGGCATTTTTAGGATGAGGACTATTTTATAAATTGTCTGAACAAGATTTTAAATCATGTTACTTCTTAACAAAACACTGCTTCTATATATACCAACACCTGAGCTTTTGGGAAACACCTAATATCTAAACCATAAATTAAATTAGTGAATGGACTAATACTAAATGCTAAATTAGTGATGGACTTCTCACCAGCTATTAAACTATCATTCTGACTGTGCTGGCAATTCCTGGCTTAAGTTTCTCTTATTTGTAATATTCATCTTCAGAGTGAAATAACATTATAATGTAGAATAAAAGGAAGCAAAGTTAAGTAACACATTTTTCTTTTTCTCAATACACAGTGTTTTATAGACAGACAGAAATGTCAATGTCTACTGCAAATACCTAGAGTCTCTACAAAAGATTTAAAGAGGATTGAAGGAAAAGTTTGAGTACCTGTTACCTGAAGGTAGACTATTTTATATTCTAAGAAGTATTTGACTATGCATCAGGGAAAATAATCCTGGTTTCATAGCTAGCAGAAATACATTCATTTTCATCTAATTTGAAAATATTTCTTTGTTGTATTTCAATAATAAAGTCTCATTTTGCTTTAAAATATGCTAATTAATACAAAATTCCGGATTCAAATTAAAAAAAAATTGTGAATATGACTCCAAAAATGTTAGAAAGCAATTATTGAAATTGAAAGTGGAAAATCTACCTCATCATCCTTGTATTATATCCTGAATACTGCTTTGTAAGTGCATACAGGACTTCTGGCAATTTATTCCTGAATCCAAGTTAATTTGTGTATTAAAACTTAATCATATTGTCAGTATGTGTTAAGGGATATTAGTGAGAACTACTAAAATAGAAAACATTAAATTGTACTTGTTTAGGAAAGAAAAATAGCTTTCTCTGTTAAGAGTTGCCAAAAGTTACCCACAAAATAATTATATAGAGATGAGATCAACTGTGAAGAGTGAAACTTTCTGAGTTCAAGAATGAAGAATAGGCACTGGCTTATATTCTGCCTATGCATGATTCTTATAGATCTTGGCCAAATTGCATGATGCTTCCAAGACACAATTCTTTTTTCAAATAAACTGGTCATTAGTATTTTTCAGAAGAGTAAGTATTATTATCTTTCTGCCTTGTTTGCATAAGAACTTGAACTATTCAATAATTATAATTTATTTTTGTCATTTGCATATTTTTATCATCTTATATAGTCATTTTATAAAAGAAGATTTTTACTTTAGGAATCACTATATAAATATGTACTGTCCTTATCAAAATTAGGTGAAACAAATGTCTTTTTACATATCATTTGGTTCTGTGATAGTGATAAAGCATACTCTATTCATAATTAATTAACACAAAAGGTCACTATTCAACTCTGGCCTAACCCAGGTCCTTCTTGTCTTTCACCTTCTGAATTGGGTTGGTTTCCTTAACAGCTTGTTTCTTTTCTATGAATGAATATAGATTATCTGATTATCCATCTACACACACACACACACCACACACACACACACACACACACACTTCTGTTGCTACTGTCCACAAGATTTCATTTTAAGAAATTACTATAGTTTCTTCTTTCTTCCCTCTATTCAACTGCCTTGCTCTGACTTAGTAATCATCATTTGGATTGTTCCTCTATGATATGAACCCTTCAAATTTAAGGGACTTCCTCTTGCATCAGTCTCAGTTCTGAGATTTGCAATTCAAAAGGCAGTTAGCTTCATCCTTTGGGTCCTTTGTGGGGAAACAAAATAGTACATCGAATTCCTAATGAAGGACATCAGACACCTTCCATACTACTATAAAATGTGGTGTTTTTTCTTTCAGAGTTATCATTGGCTTTTCTTTCTATTCCATTACTCCTTCCCTCACATCTGAACACACAAAATGTAATTCACAATGACAATGAAAGCAAAGAAGTAATCATTTTACGTCCAAAGTCATAATTGGAAGTGGTGATGTCAAAAGACCAGATTTTTTCATATGTCAGGAAGACTTAGTGTGCTGACCAGAAATACTTGACACTTTTAATCATTAAGACTCATAACTGAGAAAGAACGGACATGAAACAAAAGCATTTGTGGAATTATTAGTGCTCCGTTTACTTTTATAGAGTTAAGGAAACAGACAATAGAACAATAAATGACAGGTATACTATTCATAATTATATGTTTATTTTATTGACAAAGACATTGATTAGTGAAACAATATCATTAATTTTATGTTTTTAGAAAAGTAGTTCTGGAGGGCTGGGGCTGCAGCTCAGTGGTGCGGTGCGTGCCTAGCATGTTGAGTCACTGAGTTCTACCCTTTGCACTGCATAAAAAAAAAACAAAATAAAGTCATTCTGCCTATCTACAACTACAAAAATATTTTAAAAACTAGAAAAAATTTATAGAATAGATTGTTATGTTACAAAAATCATTTAACCTAATTTTATGATTTCTGAAAATAAGCTCTTGCTACTTCCCTTCTTTTTTCTGGCATTCTTTCATCATGCTTCTAATCCAGAGCTAACACATTTAATTTAGATGTGAAGATATGAAGTGGACTGGCTGGAAATATTAATTGTCAGAGTTAGACAATGCTTTATTATCAAAAATACCCTTTAAATTCCTAATAATCTCTAGTGCTCAACGTATCTTTATGCACTTGACAAGTCCTGTGGCATCATCTACATTTACAGAAGAAAAAGGAGGACCAGGAAGAAGAATCTATTATTGAACATTATACTATAAAATTAAAGGCTGGCAAATTCTGAATCCTTATCATTTAATCATGATGCAAATTTAAGAGAAGATACAAAATTAAAAGATTAGGGAAGGTCAGGGGGTAGTATGTGGTTGGACGATGTACAAGAGCTTTTAAAAAGGCTCCTTTTCATTGGAAGACTGGGAATCTAGATCGGTGTCAATGAAGCTTAATTATTGCAAAGTACTCTTTTTAGAAAGAACAAAAATAAGAGTAAATCATATACTAAACAATAATTGCTAACTAGAAAAATATGCTTAAAATATTCTATCTTGCTGTATTCAAAAAGTTGATCCAATGCAAATTAAGCTCTCAATATAATATAATACTCGTGACAGAATTAAAAGGGTGAAGTGCAGGGCTTCTTTTAGGACAGTCAATACAAAGGAAGAAAAGCAAAGACAACAAAACACAGTATTAAGGTCTTCAATGGTTGGTTACTTCAGGTTTTTATCTGACAATTTCTGAAAAACAACCTGGTTCTTTAGCATGTTGACAGTTCAAGTAGTTTTCTAGAAACTAGAAATCGTGAACACAAAAATTCAACATAATCGCAACATCCACATAGTCCAAGAGTTTCCTGACTCTCATCAAGACTGAGTTTAATTTAGTCAAGTGGTTTAATGTGTTATGGATATTTGTTGCCTGCTCTACTGAAACCCTAACAAATTGTGCTTTGCCCTAATAACCTGTTCACTGATAACACAGTCAATTAATGAGGCCCTATAACTGACCTGAGGTTGGAAGCAATGTTCATAGGTGACAAGGAAAAGGTGTTCTGACTACTCCTTAAGAAAGTCTGCATCCTAGGTGGTGCACCACACTGGTCAGCAAGAAACATGAAATTATGGAGAATATTTTATATAAGTATGTTGATTTTTTTTGCATCCCCCAATCATATTTCTGAAGGTAAAGCAGAATTTCTGATTGTTATATTAATCCCCAAATTTAAATTATTAATATTTTTAAGCTAGTCAACAAAGCATTAATTCAAAGTATGAAATTTCTCCTCTTCCATTTATACCTGAATTTTTTTCTTAGGTAATCTGATTCAACTAACTAAACCAGCTAGAACAATGAGTCAAGTTGACTCAATTAAAGACAAAATAAAAATAAATTTCCATGGAAATAGAGAGCTGCATTCTCGCGAATGCCAAAATAATGCCTTATGAATAACATTATTACAGTGAATACAAATGAAATCATGATTTTCCATTTACTTAATTTGTGCTATTAAATGCTTGATAAGAATGTCAGAAGTGTTTTTAAAAATGCTTATTAAAATGATTTATTATAATGATGAGGTAAAATTACCATTAAAGGATTAATATGAATCAGACAAGTATTGCAAATGAATGAAAGGGAAAACTGCAGAGCAATGACAGAAAATATGATCTAAAATGTGGATCATAAATACATATTTTCTGAGAATTTCATAGAATTATATAGAATTTAGGAATCCAAGATTGCTAATAAAAATTAAACATGTAAGTGTACATTTACATATAAATGTGTATATGCATTTTTTCTTTTGTCTTTTCTTCTGTGATAGTAAGGATGAGAACCCAGGACTTAGTGTGTAGTGGGCAAGCACTTTATCATTGAAATATATCCCCATCTCTATGTGTTTTTAAACTTAAGGAATAAATATCAATAAATCTTTTGATATTTTCAAGAGTTCCAGAAAAGTTTATAGACATGACACATTATGTCTCAGTGATGTTGAATATAATTTGAATTAGTATTTATAGTTATCTTATTACTAAATATATGTATTACCCCATAAGCAATGAAGATGTGTTTTGGAAAATTTATTATTGCTTTTTGTGGATTTTTTATGCTTTATGAGTTTTAAGATGTTTATCCATGCAATATTTTACAAAAGCATTTCATACAGTAGTCATGGCAAATACTGTTTATATAATTATTTTGTTTGATACTCAATCTCCATGGTGTTTAAATTTTATTAGGAAAGTTCTTAGCTTAAGATATTATATTTTTTAGAACTGAACAGTTTTAGTTGAAGAAGACTCTACACAAGCAAAGAGAGAAATGAAATTATTCTGCTGAATTTGGCTCTCATATTTTGAAAAGCAGCTTATATAAGCCAACCTAAAATTCTACTGTCATCTGCTAGAATAACAAGCATGTTTTTACACATTGAATGTTTTAATCCTATTTGTCAGGTTGTTAGCTTATGTTTCCAAATCTCTGAATTAAAGTGGCCCCCAGAATCTCTGGTTAACTAAAGTCTAGCAAAAAGAAATGAGTCTCTGTCACCAGGCTGTTAAAAGGTCAACAAGAGTGACAGCTTCACCATCTCAATTGCAGATTTTCAGCTAAAAGCCAACTGATGTCAAGATTAAGTCAAAGCTGAGACCTCATCATAATAAACAGATTGTCAGGACGGCAAAGCAGTGCACAGCTCAGAATAGGAAGCATGGGAAGCTGGCTTTGTGTAAATTGAGGGTATGACAGAGAGCTGCAGGGCCTCAAAAACTCAGCCTACCCTTTTGCCATTGTAACATCACATTTTGGAAGTTTGTTAAGCTTCCATTTACAATGGGAGCAAGACACACACAGAGAGAAAGAGACTATATGTTCATGCATCCTTGGTGGTTTGAAGCAAAAGGGGGGAATTTAACACACCTTATTTTTCAGTTACCTTACTAATTTTAATATCTATGCTGGAAAAAAATAGTAGAAAAAAGTAGATGAAATAGGTAGAGACAAATTATAGAACCAGAAAGAGTCCATTGCTAAATTTAGACGAGGACAGTGATGGTGGAAAAGACAACTAAGGATGCAATCTGTCCAGTGTACATTCATTCTTGAAGCTACACTTTGGCAGTTAGACATTCAGGACAGGCATAACTTTTGAAAAAATCTAAAAATAATTTAAAAATTAATAGAAGACATTAATGAGAAGGAGATTTTGGGTGAATTGGCAGAGATATAAAGAATCTTAAAATTATACAGTTGCATATGGAAACTTAAGATTACATATGCTATAAACAAGAAAAATTTGCAATGAAATATCTTCTGTCATTACATATGCACACAATAAAACACAACCAGTATATATGGAAAAGCTATTATGTACCATGCTTTCTTCTTGTCATGTGAAATTCAAGAATAAAAAACAGAAATTCTTGCCTTTATGGAATTTACATTCTCAGTTGGTTAAAGGCAAAAATTACCAGTGTTGAAAATTTGGATGGTCTGTGTGTGTATGCATGTGTGTGTGTGTGTGTGTGTGCACATCCATGATGTGTGTATTTTTATGAGATAAGAGTTATATACATATAACAGTGTGTTCAAGAAATGTTTGAGAAAATATTTTGCAAAGTTCTGAAGGAGACTATAATGAGAATCTTTTCTACATAATATAAACATTAAAATATATTACAAAATTATGTGGAAATAGAGAAAATGGGAATATGTGTTAAAGTAAGCATGATAAATATTAATGGTAAGCGGTAAGAATTCATTATAAATTTCTTTTAACTTTATAAAATATTTGAACATTTAAAATGAAAATTCAGGGGAAATTATAAAAGAATTTTCTCCGTATACACATATTCTAATTTATAAAGATCTTCCTTTAAAAAATTCTCAGCTGTGCAGCTATAATTATAAATTTCTGATAAACTTTATTTTATAGCATACTGTGTAATAGCCATTAATTTACAGAAATAGTGGTTACTGTTCTCACATGAATTTACATTCAGAACTTTGTTCCTTAACATTTTGATAATCTATAACTTCTTTGTTAAATTTCGTAATATGGAGAAGCCAGATTGAAGACCTCAGATAAACTTACACTACAAGTGTAATTAGAATTATCAATATGAAAATATGACACAAGAAAGGAAGAATTATTTTTTAAATATAAAGTGATACCTGCCCTAACACTTACAAATTACTTTCTGATTCAAAGAAAAAAATTGATTTCGATGATAAAAACAAAATGTCATTATGCTTTCAGTTACAAAAATTTTAAAATTCTAAACTCACAATTGCTTTTCATAGATTATTGAATAATATACTTGAAATTTGAGTCCATAAAATCTATTATCAACTATTATGTTTTTAAAAATATAGCAAAACAATACTTCTTATTTTAAAAATATTTATATACATACTAATGCTCTCCTTTATAGATAAAACATTCTAATTTTGAAAAAGAGAGGAATCACTAATATCAACACATTGGCTACAGTGAGGCAAAGACATTTTATGTCCTTTACCTAGCAGGTAACAGGAATTATGATTCAAAGTAATGTCATCTCAAATAAAAGTAACTCCATCTCAAAATAAGGGTACTAGAGCTTCAGCAAATCAGTGCGCATTCATGTTTTTCTCCTTTGTTGTCATGTATGTTTCATTATTTTGATGTCTGAATAGTGTCTCCTTTCCCTTTTTCTCTTGTTTTGTTATATGCTTTTCTTTGCTACTCTTCTTCCTTCCTTATGGAAACATGCATTTCATTTATGTTAAAGTGGTAGGCTTTTGAGGCACTATGGAGCATGATCACATTTTTCATGTTGTTAACTGAATGCCCAATTAAGTTATCTTCATTGAACCTCAATTTAATTATCTGTAAAAGTAGATAATAACATCGATCCAATGACAGGTTGGCAAAAAAGTTGTAAGGACAGATTCCAGGGAAACCAAAGGGTAGACAGTCTTGCCAGATTCTCTTATATTACCACCTTACTGAGCATCAGTGTGACATTTTGACATATTGATGATTGATTTACATTTTAGTTTTATCTTTCTTTTTTTTTTTTACATTTATCTAGTACACTTTTCATAGTTAAATATATTCAGGTATTTTAAGTACTAAATTTTCTCCAAGAATTTTTTTTTAAACTTTTATGTTTCATGTTCATGTTTACTTTTAGCTAAATATCTGTCCAAATGTCAACAAAATATTTTAGTGTGCTTTCCAACCAAAGTGGAAAAGATTTCACAATGTATTAATACTACAAGATTTCACAACATATTTATGAGCAGTCACTATCAACAGCCCAGAAAAATTAATAAATTAAATTAATGATGTCATGATTTCAAATGGAGGGCAGTGGCTGTAGCTCAGTGGTAGAGTGCTTGCCTAGCATGTGAGGCACTAAGTTTGATCTTCAGCATCACATGCATAAATAAATAAATAAATAAATAAATAAATAAATCTAAAATAAATAAATGGATAAATACATGAGTGAATAAAATGGATGAAAACTTTCTAATATTTACTAACATTTAAGGTAGGACTACATAGTTAATTATAACAAATGCTAAACTTTAATAGACTGACATTTTGGAAGTGCTTGAACTCATTTAAAACTGTGTTAATAGATACCAACAGGCAGGGTAGTGTAAGGTGAGAAGACCGTCCCTTGCAGTGTTTCCTAACAGAAGAAAGCCAACCTGGGTAAGCATGTCTGCTTTCCAGGTGACTGAGTGAATAACCCTGACAGGTTTAATGGCCTAACAACGTTGCTTATAGTCCTTTTTGGTCTAACACTGAACTTTCAACCAACTCAGTCCTTTATTGCAATAGCATCCACATCTGTCTTCCCCATGTATCCACAGAGTGCCTTTCCCCATCTCATATCTTCAAATCTTATTTTCTGGGGAGCCTGAAATAAACCATTCTGAGGAAAACCAAAAATAAAATATCCCGAAGTGTTTTAAAAATTACCATTATGCCTCATGTAAAAATTGGTAACTGCAATGAATTGTTATTTTATCCACAATATCCAGGCAAATGCTTTCAGTGTAATTCTAAGTCAGCTTGTGCCAGTAGTGTGGACTTCTGTGTTACTATAATCTCTCTAATTTCCCTATATGCATAATGTATTATTCATAAAACAAACTCATGATGTAATAAACTCAATAATGTAAGAAAACACACTTAATGGCTTTACTAACTTAGGTTAAATATTCTGAGTTAGTGCAGGTCTTAGTAGATAAACACAGATACATTCTCATCCTTTAAAAACAGCTAGAATTCATGGGGGGAATTCTACAAATTCTTTGCATGTGAAACACAGACTTAGCTTCAAGGCCAGAATGAGATGCAGAGACAAAAATGAGTTCCATATTTATACTCCTCAAATCAACTGAGCAATCCCTGCAAACAGCAGGTGGCTTAAAACAATGCTGTTCACTTTTGACATGCCAGAACTTCAAGTACATTTGTGAATTTTATTTTTAATGCCTGTAAGAATAACATAGCAAGAAAATCTCATTGTTATTCTGTCAACACTCAATCCTAAGCTGTAATGTCAAAGACCACATAGTTTTGTACGGTGTTAGAAAATGAACACAAAACTAATAAGCAATGGGAACATCAAAAACATGCAATAAACACTACAATCTGATTGTTTGCAAAACCCAATTTTGCTCAGGAGAAGAAACAAAAATTACAGGTGAGCTCTTACAGTATTAACTCCTTAACAAAAACCTTACTAAATAATAGCTTCTGGAAAACTTTTGATTTTACATTTTTCCTTCACACTGGGTGATTCTGTACTCTATTTCACAGAACAATGCTCCACTGAATACTGTCACTCCCACAAATGGTAGGGTAGCTGACAGAGATTTTCAAAGAAAGCTGAATAATATGTACGTATCTTATTTTAATGTGTTCAAAACACATGGACCTTTTGGTGTTAGTAGCAAGGAAGAATGTGACCATAAGGTGAAGTGCGGCTCGTGCTGCGGAGTCCAACAGCATGAAACCACATGCTTCATTAGTGATTCTCCTCATAGCAGCTGGTCAATGGATCATGAAAATGAATCAGAAA
The DNA here is from genome assembly GCA_020662805.1 of Glaucomys volans. Classification (NCBI taxonomy): domain Eukaryota; kingdom Metazoa; phylum Chordata; class Mammalia; order Rodentia; family Sciuridae; genus Glaucomys; species Glaucomys volans. The sequence continues at coordinate 26,614 of JAJEJO010001723.1, forward strand.
TATTAAGCCTTTATTTTTTTTTCTTCTTTTCACTTTCTGCATTCACAAGCAATTATAAACAGTTGGATTCCACCTTTTGATAGTTGCTATTTCAATTCTCTGCTTTTACTTTCATAGGTTTCCATTTTAAAGTCATATGCCCTAACTCATGCATTTGTTACAGATAACAAACCCATTCGAAGATTTTTAAGTCAAGTAAGTTCCAGTAAAAATGTATGTTAAGAAATGTGCCTTTCCCTTAAATGGAAAAAGTCTCCTAGGTTTTTGGTTTTTAAGTAAGACAAATCATTCTTGAGATAAATAAATTAACAAACAGTTGTGTCATTTCTCAGATAATGAACTGAAATGCTAAAACACAGGTAATGTTTATCTGCCTTCTTTTTACAACTCTACAGCAAATGTCTTCTCATACCCTATAGAAACAAATAGAGCAGAAATTCACACTAATTAATTTTATAGCCCTAAGTATCTTTTACATCATGGTATGTGCTATTCAGGACACTGGAATTTGTATGTGTGAATTTCTAAATGACCATCTCTTCAATATCTTACTCTGCATAATCTAAAGATCCTCCATGTACATGTGTGATTAATAGGAATGATATGAATGTACATCATGTACAAACATAGAAATGAAAATTTGTACCCCATATGTGTACAATGAATCAAAATGAAATCTGTAAAAATAAAAATAAAAATCTTACTCTGCTAATATGCTGAGAAAGACTACCCATCATAGGAATAAAATCAGCATCATTACCTCAAAATATTAATTACTCTTAATAAAATTACCCACTACAGTTAGTTGGAGTTCTACTGTAAGGCAAAATTGGATTATTAGTGGTAACCATGTTTGTAGTGGTTCATTCAGTATTAACTACTTAACCAACAGTGTTAACTAAGTGAATTAGGCAGCTATTTATTTTACTACAAAACAAACTTCAGGTTCTGTGTATTCTTTGAGGTTATCTTTTAAGCTATCTCAGTACAATTTGACACATTTGTACTTTTGCTCAGTGTGATGGTATTATGAATATTATAAAACTTATATAAAGGACAAAAGAACCAAGCACATCAATTACAATATGGAGTTGGTGTTTCTGTTATAACCCAGAAAGTAACTCATACAGAGCATATCTGGAATTGGTAAAAATTAATCATTATTTCACCATTTATTTTATTTCTCCTGTGACTTGAGTTCTAGAATGTCTTTCTTAACATCTAGAAAATCAAAAATTTCCCAAAGCATAAGTTTTTCAAATAGACTGAAAAATAAAATGGGGGAAAAGGCATACTTTTACATTGCTGGTGGAGTTATAAATTGGTACAGCCCCTCTGGAAAGCAGTGTGGAGATTCCTCAGAAAACTTGGAATGGACCCATCTTTTGACCCAGTTATTCCACTCCTTGGTTTATACCCTGAGGACTTAAAATTAGCATACTACAGTAACACACCCACATCAATGTTTATAGCAGCTCAATTCACAATGGCTAGACTGTGGAACCAACCTAGATGCCCTTCAACAGATGAATGGATAAAGAAGCTGTGGTATATATACACAATGGAATAGTACTCATCCATAAAGAAGAATAATATTATAGCATTTGCAGATAAATGGATGGAATTGGAGATTATCATGCTAAGTGAAATCAGCCAATCCCCAAAAAACAAAGGCAGAATGTTTTCCCTGATAAGCAGATGATGATATAGAATCTGGGGGGTGGTGGGGGGTGAGAGAAGAATGGAGGATCTTTAGATTATGTAGAGGGAAATGAGAGGGGGAGAGGATGGGGGTATGAAAAATGGTGGAATGAGACAGACATCATTACCCTATGTACATGTGTGATTAACAAGAATGATATAAATGTACATCACGCACAACCATAGAAATGAAAATTTGTACCCCATATGTGTACAATGAATCAAAATGAAGTCTGTAAAAATAAAAAAAAAATGGAAAGAAAATAGGATTGTTTTCTATTATTCTAAAGTACTGGTAATTTTACTCATCACATAAACAATCATTGCCACATTTTCACTAATCATTTCATATAATGATTTATTTCACTGTCAGCATTAATCTTTAATCTTATATGTTTCTTAGATTAATAATATGGAATAAGATTTTCCCTGTTGAAAAATGCACTGAAATGTTTCAAAATATGAAAATTAGAGCGAGCCAAATGGATATACAACAATATTTGTCAAACGTCTTTCCTTTCAATTGTTTCAATTTGTTTCCGACTTTGTACTAGTATTCTACATAATTCATGTACTATCCCTCTGTCCTTTACTATAAATGCGTCTCCTCAAGATAGGCAGTGGCTTGCAATATTCCCATACGAAAGACCTAAGCCTTCAGTCTCCTTCAAATTCTCCATGCAATGGAGTGGGCTACACTCTTCATCTTGAAATATGTTTCCATGGTGTTGTGTTCTCATCTCACAGCACATTTCTTGTATGTTACATAATCTGCTTCCATATCTTTGAGTTAGAGACCCTGGGAGCTTGGTCCTCAATAGTCTTTACTCTCAGTAAGCCAGCCTCCTCCAGTCAAATGACTAACACACACAGAGGACTTCAAAATTGTAGCAGACCAAGAAGGTGCCTTGAAGTCAGACTTACACTTTGCACAGTTTACTTCACATACTATATTGCTTTTCATTTATTTCTTAAATGTAACAAGTCCTAATTTGAATTCCTGACTTTCTTTGCACAGTACCCCTGTTCTTTCTTAACAATATCCAAACCCACACAGTGGCTCAAACCAAAACCTGGGAATACACTTTATTATTATTTTCTCTAATTTCCAATATTGTATTTGTTTTAGAGAATTGCAAGGTATACCCTTGAAATATAAATCATGGGTATCCAATCATTCCCCATTTTTATACTCTCAGTTTAGTCAAAGCATCATTTAATATTGTCTGAACTAAAACAGTAGCTTTCTAACTGATTTCTTGGATTCCATTATTGCCCTTCTACAAATCAAATGTATTCATTCATAGCAGTCAAATACTATAGCACCCTGATTAAAATATGCCACTGGCTCTTGGTATTGTGATAATAAAATCCTGGCTTATTTATTGGCAGTCAATATCTTGCTTCATCTGACCCCTGGATGGTTCTCACCATTTTGATTAACACCCTTCTGCAAGGGTATTATTCAGCAAGCACATTGCCTTTCTCCCTGATGCTTGTGTATTTCAAACTCAGTCTGCATTTTACTATTTGGAAATTTCAAGTCCTCTACCCAGTATCCTTGTTAAATTTCTTTACCTGAGATAACTTCATCATTCAAACACCTGTTCAAATAATACTTTTTGAAGTGATATCACATTCACCAATTTTATGGTTTATTTTGCTACAATAAATTGTAGTTATCATTTTATTCCTTTTTCACTTTTTTATTTCTTATGTTAGTATTAGAATCTAAACTGCAGCCCAACAGAGAACTTGGCCTTTTCTCAACTCTGTCCTCTCAGAAAATATCTGATTAATAAGGTAGACCCAATAAATGTTTATTCTTCAATTAAATAAACAAATTGCTTTATTTCTTTATAGAGACAAAATTTCAGCAAGTGAGGGATGGCTATACTTTGTATTAATCCCTTTTCTAATAATGGGTGACTTTTCTCTCCTAAATGTGTGCAAATCTCTTCACTTCTCTATGCCCCAATTTTCCTGAGGGCTTGGGTTAAATCATATCCAAGCTCTTATCCTGTGATTCTATTTCAATTATTTAAATATGCAAACCATAGTGTCATATTTATGTATCTTTTATTTCACTTCTGTGCTTTGGATTTGAGGCACAAGGAATTTCATCCTAAGTGGATATCTTGATAAGATAAAAATACAGTGTTCATAATTTTCATTCCATTTTTTCTTTTAGATGAGCTCATTCTATTTTTGCACTATTCGAGATAGGTTAATGCTTAAAATTATACCTGTTATTATAATTTCAAAGGTTTTTTTGTCTTGTCATTTCTTAAAACTCTCAATGGAGCTGTCCCCCTTGGCCCTCTATCTCAACAAGTTTAAACACCATTTCAAGGATTTTTGCTTAATACCATAAATGGAAACATTTTAATTGTCTACAAAAGAAATAGCTGACATAATGAGGATATAAATGTGTCTAGTATGTCTACACAGGATCCTTCTAATTCTCATCAATGAATCCATTCCTTTGCAACTCTGGGTATTTCGTTCTCATCATAACATTTATTTTTGCATCCACATCTCTGCAAAAAGATTTATAAAAAGGAAGTTCATTTGCTTATTTAAGTCTGTATAACAAAAATTTCCTATGCCCTTTCCCATCCAGTCCATTTTTAGTGAGTAAATTGCCAGGTGGGCTCAGCTTTGGGGAGGAGCAATCAAGAGTGTTGTGATGTTACTTTACTACAAATTTCTGATTTGCTAGAGCCCTCTTACAGACATTTCTTATTAAAAGTTAAGAGAATCAAGAAGGCTTTTCACAGCAAAAGCTTCTTGAGACCAACTATGATTCACTAGCACTAAACACTTCACATCATGTCTGCAATCATTATCAAAAGACTTGATTTGTACACATGAATGGAATCTTCTTTTGGTTTTCCAGTTGCCAATTCAGTCATCTTCACTCCCAGATGTTAATCACCATCATATAGCATCAGATTAAGAAATGGAAAAAATCCTCATTTACTGTCTGAGAAGGAATGCATATAACCTACAGAGATAAAAATTGCATACTAATATACTAGGAGATAAATTTTATTTTAGTTCTATACTGCTTCTAAATGATATAAATTTCATTAAAGGCATATGACTTGTGATTTCTTAAAACTATCAATAATTAATAATTTACTTTGTATGATATTTTCATTTTTAAATGTTATCAGATAAATAATAGATGTTCATAGTTACGTAGAAATAATATATATAAATATATATTTTAATTTTTCTTTCCAATGCAAAATTCCTAAGGTTTTAATTGATGATAGATGCAAGAGTACACATTGAGGGAGTACACACTTTTCACTATGATAACAAATATACATACATTTTGTAGTTATTTTTATTTGTTTTAATGATATAATTAAATATATAATGCATAAATATGTGTAAGTCTAAAAGAGAAATGATTCATTTTATTTGCTCAATATCTTTGATTTTGCTAATAGTTGACACTTTAAATATTTTACACACATTTTATTTCCTGTTATGAATGTAGCAGTTTTTAATGTCCTTCTCCTATTTATAAAAATCCAAATTTTTTCATGCATTTTGCCATTGCTAACTTTTTTCCTAGACTGTAATATGATTGTATCATTTAATTTAGGAATTTTTTTTTCTCAGTAGTTGGTGTGCAAAAATTTGATCTTCTTTTTAAAATGCAATATGTTTACTTTAAATATGAATAGACATTCCAATATTTTTGAATGAATTTTAATAGTAATTTATAGTAGCATGAATTTATTTAATGCCCATTGGATCATCATTCTTGTTGGACAGCAAATAACACTTTGGTGTTTAATTTGCAATCATCAGTTGACAAGGGTAGTTCATATTAGGCTCTTCACATGCCTAAATAAGTAATATTAAATATTAATTATTGTATTTAGATTATTTGTGATTCTTAATTCTTTTGTATTTGATGTTTTGGAACTACCCCATTCTCTTCCAGCTACCTACTTGATTATCTAGGAATGTATTCCGTTCTAATTATTGGAATTTTTAGAAAGATTTATCATTTGGTAGAAAATGTCCTCTTTTGATCTGATTCTTCTGTGTTAATTATTTAATGAGATCTGGCACAAATTAAGTTGTGTTGTATTATCACTATGTAGTTCTGTTTTATAAGATATGTCCAGTCCTAGATGGTGAACATTAATTTCTTATTTATTTTAATGCTGTGTTCTTAATGTCTTACTTTAACATGAAGAATGAAAAACAGGTAAAAAATATTTTGAAAAATGAAAAGTCAGGAAAGTCATAGAACAAATGTCATCAATAATGATGACAAGATTTGTAATAAAATATACATAATCTAATTTTAATGTTTAATTGATCCCATGAAAATTAAATTTTGATTTAATATATGTGAAAAAATTGTGTATCCAAAGAGATATTTTATATATTTGTTATGAAATATTTAACACTTACGGAATTATAAAAAATGATTTCAGGTATATCTGTGTAGACCCCTGCCAGGGTCCAGCCCTAGCAGGAGTCAGAGGTCCTGGGTAGAGGGGAAGCGTTGGCTCAGTGGAGAAATAGCACACAGAGACACCAAGTGTTCTGAGGCTAAATCTACTTTATTCACAATCTCTGGGGATTTATATACTTTAGCTTACAACTCAAACTTTAATGATTTATAGAAGTGAGAAGTTAATTCGCAGAACACAGTCATTACAATTAGGTCACAGCTAGTCATTGTTAAGATCCTACTGACCATATGCACTTTTTATTTTTAACTAAGAAACATATTTTAAGCAATACTTTCTAGTTGTTTTTATTATGGGTAATATTAAACTACCTTTACGTGCTAACCTTTCCATGACCCCAAGTGTTTGGCCTCGGACCCATTTGCCATTTTTCCAAACTATTCATTTTCCTTAATCATAATATACACCTGTATAGGAAAGTGGAGGGTCAGCTGGAGGGGGCCCTTGTACCGTGGGAAGAGCAGGAACAATAGGGAGTTTCTTTCTGAGCTTTCTCTGAATCATCGATTAACTGAGCTGCTTCAGTTCAATTAGGAGCCAGGAGCCCTAACTGTTTCCCTAGGGGTAAACAGTAGCTCCTGCTGGATTTTTTCATAAGATTCCTTATTACTTAAAGTCTTATCACATATGAAACTAGTTAAGGGAAAACAGCCTTGTTTTTATGATCTAATTCATATAATTTTAATTTTCCTTGGAAATTTGTAATGTAGATACCTAAATATTACACCATTGATAACAACAACAACAAAAAAACCCACAAGAGCCAGAAGGAGCATGCCATGTCCACATTTCCCAGAAGATTAGACTGTGCAAGAATCTTCATTATTCCCAGTGGAACCGTGTCAAGCACTGAGGGGCACAGCAGCGGGCGTGGCAGACTCCTCCTATTTAAAACTAAATAGTAAGTTACCAAGTCATTTCTAACGGCCTATGCGCTCCTTATCTATTGTGTAAAGTTCTTTTGTAGAGTTTTGTATCATAAATTTGATGTTTCTTATTCCCATATACCTCTCAATAGTTTGTTGTGCACCTAATTAAATGTTTACACAGAAGAGATATGCTATTGCTCTGCATGTTTTTAAACATTGCAGAATTAATCCACTATATGTGTGTACTTTTAGAAATTATTATTGATCAATACCAAGTTTAGGATATTCATCATTATAATTCCTACATGTTTATCTATACATAGTATTTCACTATCTACATTTTTGTTTATGGACATATTACAGTTTGTAATTATGGTTTTAAGAAACTATATTCTACTCAAGTGTTAAATATTCTCTTACATCTTTTCACTTTCAAATATATGAAAATGCCTTTGCATTGCATACTACAGTGGAATTTCTGGATTGTACAATATAAACACCCACTGTACTGCATAATGAAAAATATTTTCCAGGAGTATAATTATTATCTTCAAAATAATATATTAATTTCTTGAAAATTTTTTCTACTGTATAAAAATTAAAGTTATTTTTCTATTCCACATTTTTGGAAGATTTTAACACATTATTTTGGCTTTTTGCAATTTCTCTTTGATATTTTATTTTCTATTAAAATTAATTGCACCCTATTCTGAATTTTATTTTTTAAATAATCTTATAATGTTTTATATATAACTTCAACATTTTTCAATTATATTACTGAATAATTTTACATATTTCTGTTACTGTGAATGATTTTTAACAATTAACATATTTAATATAGTCAATTAAAACTGATAAAACAGAAAATTTATATATAGTATTTTTTCAGTACATTTAGCAAATCTTTTAATTTTAATAGATAGCATATCATCTTAGATTTTATAATTCCTATTTCATTATTTGTATTTTTAGACTTGACTAATATTTTAAATGTTAGCATAATTAGTTTTTTAAATATGCCACCACAACATAAATGCAAATAAATCTTTAACAAAGAGGCATTAGGTGCATTTCACTATTTGACATAAATATTTTATAAAACATGATTTGTTCTTTTTTTAATTTTTTAAAAAATTTATTTTGATTCATTATCAAATATTAAAATGTTGATTTTATAAAATAAGATTAGTTATCCATTAAAATGTGAAAAATTCATATTAAAAACTAGAGACTAAACATTGCCTGCCTATTAAATTGTTCTAAGTTATACTTCCCAAAGTCCATAAAGAAATATTGGGTATTTTCCATGTAAGATATGAAAAACAGAAAGTGAGGAAAAAAGAAAATTTTAAATTTCTCAATTCCAAGTGAAAAAAAATCAAGTATACATGAAAATACATAATTTTGAGTGAAACGTGCTTGCAATGTATTAATTCAAATATTTTCAATGAACATATGTCTCCAGAAATGAAAGAAGTCAACTTTTCACTGACCTACGCGATACAAATGATTTATGTTATTATTTCATCTGTGCTCATTAGATGTTGCTAATAAATTTATGTCAACTCCTTCAAAAATAGTAAAACATTTTAAAATGTATTTAAGCTAAAATAATTTTATTAACACTTCTTAATAGCACAAAGATTCAGGGATATACTTTCATACATGTATACATGCATGCTTGTTTATTCATCATATTCACCCTTCTTCCAATCTCATCCCTCTTCACTGGCACATTTCTCCATCCTTAAGAATCACTATTCTGCTTTCAAGTGGGCATTTTGTTCAGTTTCTACATATGGAAGACACCATCAAATACTTGTCTTTCTCTGTCTTGCTTATTTGGCTGAACATGATGTAATTCAGACCCATACATTTTGTTACAAATGACAGGACTCAATTGATCTTTATGACTGAATAACATTCCATTATGTGTATGGACCTAATATTTTGTTCATCATCAGCTAATGAGAACCTAGAATAATGCCTTATCTTATCTTTAAAAAATAGTGTTATAATAAACATGGTCATGCAGTATGTCTTTTGTATGTTGATTTTATTTCCTTTGGATATATACCCAGAAGTGGGAATCTATCCAGATCATATGGTAGTTCTATTTTTAGCTTTTGGATGATTCTCAATTTTGTTCTCCATAGTGATTGTCCTAACTTGCATTCCCACCAAAAGTGTAAAAATTCTCTTTTTCTCTATATTCTTGACTTAATGAAGTGGGTACAGCTATCATTTGAAGTAAAGTAACTCTAAGTTGTTGCTCAGTGGATAAACAATTTTTTTTCTGTTGCTTTTGAATGGTATATCCAGTAATGAAGACTCTTTCTTCAATTTCCTCTATTGCACTGGTAAACTCCTATATAGAAATATATTTGCCTTTCATTTCGGATCAAAATAAAATTCAGGAAGCCTTCAAAAACAATAATACATACTTATATAAGCAAAGTTGCTGGGACCTTTCAGAAATCAGTTGGACTGGAAACATTCTTTAGTTAGGTAATTATAAGTCTTTACTAGTATTTAATCTGATTATTTAATTTTTCTTATTTATGCCATCACATATTCTTCACATCCCCATCTCTCATTGATTTTCCCAGCTCATCTTTATCTATGGTTTCTCTCCTCCTCTCTCTCTTTTTTTCTCTGACTAAAGATAATTCTGCACTTGCTAAGGATGCTGTAATAAAATGCACCAAACATGTTCACACCTTCCTTCCCAGGGCATTTTGCTGGTAAAGGAGTGATGTTTATACTTCAAAAGCTGTTTTTCAAGTACAGAGTCATGCATTTCATCAGCTGTAAAGTTCCATGAATTATGATACTTTGTGGGACTGGCAATGTTCATGGCAGGAATAAAAGTTTCTTCAAGAATCATTAGAATTTGAGTTCTTGTGACTATCAACTCTAAGGGTGAGGTTATTAGTGCAGGAGTAACTAGTAATTACTTATCATTTCCTCTACCTGTACTAATGGAAAAAAATGAGAATTACAAAGTGAGCTATGGTCATAATCAGTACTTTCCTTTTCCCTCTTAGAATATAGCAAAAATTAAGCAAAAACACAAATATTTCAAAGCAATGAAGTTTAAAAAATCATTGTGATAGTTTACTAACTTTATTTACATGTGGGATATTTATGTATTAATTTCTAGCCTAATTTCAAACATGTTCTGCTTGCATTTGGTTAAATGTAGTTCTGACATGGTTAGCTTTCTTATCTCTCAGCAGTCAAAAAAGATCAGTTGACACATAGAAGAAAGACTTTATGTAAGTACATTAATTGCTAATAAAGTGTGTGTTTGTATATACATTTATATATAAATATATGCACATATATAATTATATATGCACACATACATGTGTGTATCAGTTTTAGGGTGACCTGGTAAAAGAATAATAGCTGTACATGAGTTTATGTTCTTAGAAAATAACTTGGAAAAAGATCTAGTATACAGTACAATCTGTAATATAACCTACTCTTATTTGGAAAGTGAAAAAAACAGTATCTCCCAATGTCGAAGTATATCTGATTTTCCTGTTCTCCTTCTTATCAAGCACTACATTTCCTTTCACATTTTGCAGTTAGGCAATCCAGAGTAATTAACATCATATATTTATTCTTACTTCATTAGTGACATTTACACCTGCACTATTACAAAAATGTGCTAATGTTTTATTTATGATTTTTATAGCCTTTCTTATTGCCATTCACATCATTCACATTTAACAAAGGCAGAAACTAATAAAAGCCAAGTATTGGATATTATTTATCCTTTTTCCTGGCATGATAAGGGCTTTAATGAAAAAAGGAATAAAAACTTAGGCAGTAGTAATTACTCCAATTACATCCACCTCATAATGCAGATGGAGTATAAGGCAGTGAGTTCTTAGACTGTGTCCTTCATGTATGCACATCACAATGAAAAATAAACAGAGCTGTCACTAAGCATAAGTCATGCTGAACAAATGGGCTTTTAATTTGCACTAGAAAATATAGTAAATCCACTGTGTCTGATCTTACATGGAAGGGCATTAGAAAGACATATAAAAGGTTAAATGATTTGAAATACTGGAATCAAGAGATTTGGGATGGGGAGATATATTTAAGGTGAGTTCATATAACAATAGACAAACACATTCTTTAATCAATAAGAATTCTTTGCTACAAAAAACATGCTTGGAAAGGGATATTGTAAATGAGGTACAAGTTGAATGTAGAACAATATACCTAAAAAGAGGTTCTAAGTCCTAAAGAGATTAATGATTTAGATTAAGAGACAAAGCTGAAATGGGGGAGAGTTAAGACCATAGAGTTGAGTACCAGAATGGCATATTACAACAATCATTAATCTGCTGAATCTGATTGAGGGCAGTCACAAAAAATGCCAAGTGCTTTTAACATATGGGCCTATCCTATTTGTGACAACTGTACATAAATCAATGATGCATGAACAAGAACTTCATGAAAGACTAAATGGAACTAAAGTATTTAAATTGGAGCTATTTAAAAATGTTGTCACAGTTTTAGGGCATACTCAATATATTATGTTCAAATATGTTCTTTATGAAAAAAGAATGTTTTGCTTGCAAAAATACAACGAAGACATTAATGTTAATTTTCAACTTTTCATCTTTTTTCTCTCATATTATTACCCAAACATAAGAATGAGGAAGCATGTATATTGACAATGATAAATGTGCACATTTAATAAAAGTATTACTGTGGTGGATGAGAAATTCTGCCAACTATTCTGTATATTTTATTGTGTGAGAGTATTTCAAGATATGTATTACTTCCATGTACAGATGAGGAACTAAGATCCAGTTGAATCACTTATTGTGTTATACAGCTATTTTATGCAGATTTTCTGACATCGGGATCAATGATCTTTGACTTACCTCACAAATGCTTTCTGTTATGGGAGGAATTGATTCTCTCTACAATTTTTATTTTGAAGTCCTAACCCTCAATATGTTAGCATGTTGACCTGTCTGGAAACAGGGGATCTAAGTTAAAATGAATTCATTATATGGACCCTAATTCAAACTTACAGATGTTCTTATAAAAAGAGGAAATTTGTGCATATAAAAGAACACCAGGGATGCACACAGAAGGAAGACCATGTGAGGATGCTTTAGGAAGGCGTCCACATGTGAGCCAGGAGAGGGCCCAGAATGAAACATTGCTATCTTGTACTTCCAACTTCCAGGAAGGTACAAGATACAATGAAGTTCAACAGAACTTAAGCCACTTCTGGTCTTGTATTCTATTATAGCAAGCCTAACAAATGTACATCCTTTCTGTTTTAGAAAATAGAAAATAAATATACCTAATTTAATCATACTCAGATAATTTCTATCTTCAGTGTCAGCAAAACAGTAGAAAGACAAGAAAGAAAACTAGTTTTGAAATGACAGATTTAGATTGTCAATTCTCAACAGTCTTGCTATCTTTATACTATTGATTAAAGAATTCACCTTATTAAGCTTCTGCTTTTATCATTTAAAAAAGTAAGTAATACACATATACAACTGTAGGAGAAGGAAAGAAAGAAAGAAAGAAGAAAGAAAGAAAGAAAGAAAGAAAGAAAGAAAGAAAGAAAGAAAGAAAGAAAGAAAGGAAGGAAGGAAAGAGGGAGGGAGGGAGGGAGGAAGGAAGGAAATACAAGAAAGAAAGAAAACAAAGAATACAAGAAAGAAAGGAAAAACTATAAACAGACAGGTAGGTAGGTATATAGATGGAAGAATGACAGAAAAATACATCTACTTTACAGCAAGAATTGTGCCAGTGACATAATGACAAGGCTAATGTCTGTTGCCCTCAATCCTGAGTATGAAAGTTCTTTACGGGGGGAATGACATTTAAAAGGCATGATCTTTGGAAAGTCTATAAGAAATAGCATTTCAGTTTAGCTTCCTGAATGAGAAAATTGGCCATGACCCTGATGCCACAGAAATGGTAGATGTAGATCAAATATGGATATAGATGATTCCAGTATGCATATTCACCACTACATCTACCTATCCAGCCTGAGTTTCCAGAATCCAAACTTGCATTGTCATTCATATTTATCAGTTGTATATTGTCAATTCTGTTTGCAGGTGACCGGGTTACATTGTCCCTGGGAAAACAGGGCATTCTCATACCAGTGACCAGAGCCGCCATGTTTCTTTCTCTGTCCTACTCAGGTCCTTCCCCTAGCAATGTGGTTGTGCTTGCTTTCTTGCATTGCTCGACTGATAGTCTATGAAAGTGAGTTTTCTCTGTCAGAGCGTAATATGAAATAAAATCCTTGGCATACTGTTCATTTCAATTCATCTGTGGTGACCAAATTTCTCCTCTCTCTTGAAACCAAACAAGACTTTCAATATATAAAATAAATTGGGATTCCAACAATGTTTTTTGACTCCTAAAAATAATCATGGCAAGTGATTAGGAAGAGGAAGGAAAAGGCTTAACCACAGCTAACGTAAAGCTTTATTAAGAAACGAAATTAAAAAAACAAAATTTTCTAATGGAAACAGTAAAAAGATATATACACAAACACTTATATTTGAATTTGAATCGGAAAAGTAAGGGGCAAAACTTCACTGGATTGGAGGATGTCCTATTATGAATATCATGTCTCCCATGTGGTCTGTCAGAGTTGCCCTTGGAAGAATACAGGAAAAGTTCTCTGGGCTTAGTGACCCTTTCAGTCTCCTCTCTTCTGTGGTTAATTTTAACTGGTTATTTATTTCCCAAGAGGGCATGTAGGACAGTTGCAGTACTTTTAGAGTTTTGTCAGTTTTTTTGAGGAAGAAGGGAACTCCAGGAGATCCGTCACCTTGTGATTTGGGAAGGAAATAAAAAGTAAAGTTAGAAAGTCTTTGGTCTTTAGGCAGCTTCTAAGGTCTTACAATTAGTTGTTATTTAAGGTTGCTCAACATGTCAAAAAAATACATATATCTATATCTCTTTCTCTCTATATATAGATATGTGTGTGTGTATATACATATATATACATACATATATATTATATATTTATATACACTTACCTTTTGGGCTATGGTTTTTTTGAGTATTAACAAGAGCAGAGAAAACCAGGTAATGTGCTAAATGAAGGCAATACCAAGATTGTAGATGTTGACCGAGCATAAAAACAACCTAGTCAAGATGGATGGAAATTATACGTATTTGGGGCTAGTTAGGACTGCAGACTGAGAAATTGCAGATTCAAGCAGTCTTGAAAATATTCTCTGAGATTTTACAAAATGGCAGTTGCATTTATAGTTTTACAAAGCAAGGAGATTGGAAATTATATCTCTTTTTAGGATTTGTGATTGGTGCAGACAGAAGTTAAATTGTCTTTTCAGGAAGAGGATTGGGTACAGACTTAGTCTCTGGGTAATTTAAGGAAAAGCGGCTCCTTGTACAGAAGGTCAGCAGAGGTTAACAAAACAACGTTTTTGGAAATTGTGGTTTGACATAGTCCAATGTTCAGCTCACATTTGGTCAGGCAGCCTAATGCAAAGTTCAATATGCTAATGTGCCTGATACCTGATTAATGGGCTACTGACTCCATTTTAAGTGGCAGAACCAATGTAATTCCATTTCTTCTTCCTTTTACAAATGTAACACATTATTTTTAATATCATATTGATAAATTTGACTATCTTCCATAACAGATTATAAACATTATAAAAGTTTAAATTATTACCAATCATTTTCTCTTTTCCATAGTTTTAATGATTCATATGTTTAATTAATATAAATACAAATGTTACTTTTCTAAAACAATTATTGTGAAGAAAAATCTGTGGAATTTACATGAATGCAATTCAATTCATTTCAGGTATCTTTTGAAAATAAATCAAATAGAATACATTTATGGAAACTGTATGCATTTCATAAAATCTTATATTTTATTTGAATATACTGCAATCACTTTGACATAAAAATAATTAAATTCACTTGCAGATTAAATAATATACTGAAACTCTAGTTCTGACCCTCATTATTTCACCAGAAGATTGTTTCAATTGACTTTTTTTTCATTTAACTTTTAATTGATCTCTCCTACTAGAAATACCTGAGGTTATATCTTCAAGTAATTCACAATGAGACTGAACAATGCTACACACTTCCCCACCTCCTGAATCAAATACCTCCTCTAAAATACTGGCCTTCAAATATCTTCTAAGCTAGTCTGTATGTCTCCAAATTTATCATTTGTTACTTTACTTTACTAAGTGAATTCTTTACTTTAGAAAATTGATCTAATATTTTCCCCATAAAATATGCCAGTTTCCTGGCTCCAATCCATTGCTTACTTCATTCCTTCCACCTGTAATGTCCTTGTCTTTTCTCTCCTCTCATTAAAGTTGAACTCTCCATGGAAATTTCCCTTAAATGGAGTAATCCACAGTGATGCTTTTTCCACCCTGAACTCTTATGGAATTTATTATCTCAAACACTAATTAGTGAGGCTATGAGCACTATGTTGCAATCTAACCTTTTTTTTTTCCCATAGAAATGTCTTTACTGCTCAAATGATATTTTTGCAATTATCTTTAGTTTTTTTTATCTCTACTGTTTTTAAATAGTCTTAATAGATATCTTTGTGAAATATATTTGGTAAAATGTAAGTATAAACTGTAAAACATCTATGAATAATATTTAAATTAAGAATTATGTTCTTTTATGTGGGTAGATATAGGCATGACAAGATATGGGCTCTGCACTCTCAGAGTTTTTTATCTGACAGTAAACCAAATAAAAAATTAAAATTAAGCCATGAATATAAAAATGTATATGAAATCTGCACTGAGGCTTGCTTTAAGTAATTTTCCACAAATTTTAGAGGAAGAAGATGCATATAACACTGCTTGGGGAGTCTATAGTTGTAGGTTTTTCAGATGGATAAGATGTCAAAAACATTTGGATCAGAACTATCAAAAGTAAAAACAAGGGGACAAGAGAAATAAAATTAAATATGCCTGCTTTGTTCATAGAAACATCACATCTCCTATTCTTAGTTCAGTCTAACACATAGTAGGTACTTACTATTACATAAATGAATTAGTAAAAGGGTGAATTGCAAGATGTCTATGAAGAATATAAGTAACACCTAACTTATGGAACATATGTACCAAACATATGCAATAGTGTAAGGTGTTAATAACTTATCAAAGCCTCCTCAGATATGTATATCCACTTTACAGATTAGGAAGCTGAAGCTCAGAGAAATTATGGCCCAAATTACAGGTAAGAGCAAAGCCAGAATTCATGCTCAGATTTATCTAGATTCCAGTCATTTATCTTTACTGTACATCACCCTACTTCCCAATTTGCCACAAAAAGGGTAAAAAGAGTATGACATGCACAGGAAAAGGCAAACTGATGGATGAATCACTTTTGATGTGATGTGAAGAGTTAAGGGCAGTGGCAGAGACTAAGCTGTGAATGGCAGTCAGAGGCAAGATCGGCACAGGCTGTGTTGCATAGGCTGTGGTACAGCATTGAAGGAGTTGAAGGAAACTTACATGTTCACCTTACTATGCAAATTGTGTGAAGGGGACTAGTGAGAGAAATGACTGTAAAGAACAAAAGTGTTAGAAATCTAATAAAATGCAACAAGTACCACAATGAAAAGCAAGAGTCCAACTGAGGCTTTGGGAGCAGAAAGGAAAAACAGAAAATCATAGTTAGATATTAAGATATAGAGGACTTGCATAGGTTGGTTTTGATGAGTGAGTATTTAATATCCAAGATTTACTTTATTTGTGTGGTTACCAATGTCTTTAATTTAGGAAAGGACTACAGGTGCAGGAGAAGATTTTATTCCTGAAACATGTTTTAACACACAAGAGATGAATACTAGAGGATACAGCTATGTCCACTGGAAAAAATTGGTTCTGTACCACAGAAAGGTAGAAACATAGAGATTAAATGGAAGAAACAGGAATAGATGAGGAGTCTGTAAAGCAATGGATTTGGATAAGTTCCTCCAGGGGTGAGGATATAGGGAGAATAAGCTTTGTGATTATACTTAGGCATTCTTAGATCAATTGCTAAGGAGCAATCAAATCGGTGGAAATGTAGATATGATACATTCATGAATGAGATGGAATTTTTAACAGGAGGATTCAACAGCGTAAGGAGTTGTAGCTTTCTTTGAAGCTGAAATGAATTTTAAAATAGAAAAAAAAATAAGAGGGCATTGCTAACTTACAGGGATGGCACTGAAGTTATAGGAATAGAGACCAAAATGCAGTAGAGGAAATCTAGCATGAGTAGAATTTTCTTTGAAGGGATGCTGGTGAAAATAAAAGCTAGAAAAGGAAATTGTCCATATTGGTATTCATAGAAATAAATAAATAAACAGTGGGAGAGCAATCTAATAATTATCAATCAAGTCTCATGTATCATTAAAATAAATGTGCATTAAACTTTAACTTTTTACATTTTTTTTTTCAGAAGCATGATTTTTTTACTGACTCAACCACCAGATTTTTGCATGGGGTAAAAATGCAGTATTTCCAATGTCTTCAGATTACCTTTTCTATTTGTAAAAGTGTTTTTTGTTTTTTTTTTATAGTGGATTGTTAATGTTTTAGACTGCTCAGAATTCGCCCCCTATTCTTCCAATAAGTGAAAAAACATTCCCTTAAGACGTCTTAATTTGGGCACAATTCTCTTAAGGACTACAATGCAGGAACACTGCCAAGTCAGCTCATTGACTAAGCAGGCCATGAACTGTCATTGAGGTGTAGGTACACAAAAAGGAAGTCACAAGAGAAACACCAATAGTGGGTAGTGACTATGGCAGAGGCTTGTTATAGTATTCAATGGCAGCTCTGTTGGCTGTAGAAAAATATCCCTGTCATGCTGTGATAATTTGGGGTGTTGTTTAAAGGTGTTTCAAAGCCTATTTGTCTGAATTCTCCATTTCCTTTCTATAGATTAGCTAAACTGAGTGTATTTTGTTTGAAATCAAGAAAATTAACTAATTCATGTTGAAATAACTAATAGACTAGTTTTGAGAAGTTTTAGTTTTTCAGAAGAATTGAGTGAAAATCCAAAATTCTCAATGTTCCTCACTACCACCATCTCCATTTGCCACCATCACTAATACATTGGCTTCTTTTAAAATTTTTTTGGCAGTATTTGGGATTGAACTCAGGACTGCTCTAACTTTGAGCTACACCCCCCATCCCCCACCAGTCTTTCTTATTTTTTTTTTTATTTTGAGATAGGGTCTCCCTACGTCACCAAGGCTAGCCTTGAACTTGGTATCCCCCTGCCTCAGCCTGCTGGACTGTTAGGATTACAGGTGTCCACCATTGCATCTGGCTTGATATATTGAATTAATGTGGTATGTGCATTGAAATTGATAAGCCAACAACATTGAGTTTTTTTATTTGCTAAAGTTTGTAATTTACACTAAGATATACTCTTAGTGTTATACATTTTCTATCATTACACTCTGATAGAATAATTTCACTGCCCTAAAAAGCCCTGTCCTCTATCTATTCATCCTTCTCTCCCCCGTAATTCTATGCAACCACTGATAATTTTACCTTCTCCATGATATTTTCTTTTCCAGAGTATCATCTAGTTGGAATCATAAAATATAAAAGTTTTTCAGTTGACCTTGTTTCATTTAGCAATATTTATTGATAATCGCTTATGTCTTTGTGTGGCTTAGTAGTTCATTACTTCATGTTACTGAGTAATATTCTGTCATATAGACATACCAATGTTTGCTTATCCATTCCTGCTTATCCATTTCCCTATTGAGAGACATACTGCTTCTGAGTTTTATCAATTATTAATAACATACCTATGAACATTTACGTGTGAGTTTTAATGAGAATCACATTTTCAACTCATTTGAGTAAATACCAAGTAGGCACAAAAGATGCAACTAATCAATTTTTATAATTAATTAACATCGATGAGTAAAAACTGACCCAGGTAGGGAAAAAGAGTTACTTTTCATTTTTCTCAGAAGTTACATTCTATACATTCTCCACGAACACTGAATTATTAAATATTGAACATCTTTCCTAGGGAAATACAAGGTTATGCTCCTCCAGTCACAAAATGATTTCCAACAGACCAGTAAATGAACTTGCTTATGTGTGTTTCAGTATAAAGATGTTTCAATTGGTGTATTATAATTTTATGTAATAAGTCAGGTGTGGTGGGTGGCTCACGTCTGTAATCTCAGTGGCTGGGGAGGCTCAGGCAGCAGGATCCAGAGTTGAAAGTCATTCTCAGCAATAGCAAGGTGCTAAGCAACTCAGTGAGACCCTGTCTCGAAATAAAATACAAAATAGGGCTGAGTATGTATGTCAGTGGTAGAGTGCTCCTGGGTTCAATTCACAGTACTTTTAGTTACCCCTCTTTTCACTCCTCCTTATGTCCTTTGTGTTATTATCAACTAGTACATTATAACTATATACATATACGGGATTCATTGCAGTATATTTGTATATGGACATAGCATAATTTGGTAGATTCTGCTCCCTACTGCTGTCCCATGTCCTCTGCTCCTCCCTTCTGCTGGATCTTACTCTACTCTTTTGACCTCCCCTATTAAACATAGATCATTGATTCATTAACATGAAACTTGCAACCTAGAGCAGTGTACCTCATTCCTGAACAAAGTCTATTCAACACTCATATTTTCTTCATTAGGGAAATCACATTTCTCTTGTGCTTACATAGGAGACAGTACTTTAGCATTACAATTAGAACCATTTTAAAAGCAAAATCAACAAAAAACATGCACATGCTTAATATAAGCCAGTATATAGACTACAAATGGGCACTCCTTTGCAGTATGACAACTGATACAAAATGGTGGAGTGTTTCCTGTTAAAACTGAGTTGGGAAGATATACGCTGGGCAAATCAATGTTTTTCACTTCTCTGTGTATGTCTAAGAATGACCATAAAAAATGTGAGCATATTTATTTTAGGGTTATAGATTATTCAATAGCTAGTGAGTTCATTAACACAAAATCTATGAAGAATGAGGATGAGCTCTAGAAACTGTTGGAAAATTTCCAGGATTTAGAATACATATGGCTCATCAAACATTTCAATGTAGTCCATTCTCAGCAAAATTTTCCCTAATTGTTAGGATATCACCAAGGAAAAGCCTATAATATTTCTTATTAATTAAAGCAGCATTCAGATCAAATAAGAGCATAAATATTAGAAATACTTATTTTTGTGTTTTGAGGATTTATAGACAATAGTTTTACAATGGTACATTATCGATGACTTTGTAAATAAAATGCATGAATGTAATTTCACCTGTATGAAGTGGTATTTTGCTTAATGGAATTTTCACAATAACATCATTAGGAATTGAATACGTGTTTATTCAAAAACTATCTGTAGAAAAGCTTGTCATATATTAAGGTTATATTGTAGTTGACCATACAGATTTGGGCTCAGAGGTTACCAAATAATTTCTCCAAACCACTTTTTTAGCAAAATACAATTAGTGATTTCAAAGACCTTCGAAATTTCCCATGAGTATGTCAAATACTTAGAAACTTCATAGTCAAAATGGTGAAATTGATTCACAGGTTTCATAAATGTTATATTAAATAATGTATTTATATTATTAACCCAATTACCTAATTGAATTCCCACAACAAATTAAATAAGGAAATTATGGCACACATATATTAACTTTCTAAAAATTAAATGATTAATAATTAATATCAAATATTTTCCTTTGATTTTCTCCTTTTGCTATAACACATTTCATTTCTAGCACACGAAGTATGATATTTGTGCCATCTAAACTGTACCAAGTTGGCATTTTCAGTGGCTCCATGGAGTTTACAGCTGTCAAAGCCATTTTTCGTAGTCTAGTAAGACACTGGTGGATCAGTCCTCTGAATATGGTTCACTATTGGGACAATGACTTTAGAGTAAATCTGAAATATGCATTTGGAAACTCAGGTATAAACACTGAATTTCAAAACTATAGAAGCTCAAAATCAAAATCACAGAGTTAAACATAAGATTAGACATAAAAATATCTACAAAATTATACACTTCACATAATTCATTTGCACTATTTCAATACATAGTTTGTGAAATATGATATTTAAAACAGTATATTAATATTTTAATTTATTTGATTAAATAAATGATCTGTGTTTTAGGAGAATTTGATGGAGGACTAAATTCAAAAGCCCAACTTTTTCAGGCATCAAATATTTAAAATGCTGTGGTTATCAGTAAAGTGACATTCTCTTTAGATGCATTAACACTTAAAATGTGATTGCTCCTTTCATGATTTACTTCAGATCTTGTGCTTCCAAAGAGATTAATCCCATAATGGGTAAAGATATTCTAAACCTTTGACAGTTCTGCTGAACTTGTTGTTTCTCCCCCTAGAATTTTATAATATGCTAAATTAGCTTCTTTGTCCCAGTTTTCATGGAATAATTGCTAGAATTTTATCCAGGGCTTATAAGTCAGAATTGTTTGTTCTTTTAGAGAGTGTTTTCTGGATTTGTTAATACTTTCTATCCAAAGTTAAAAATTAAATTTAAATGGAAAAACAGCTAAGAGGAGTATAAGTCTTAGAATCATTGCTTTACATTTAAATTAAGCACATAAATGTTAGCAAGATATTCTTATAATGTTTCTATTCACAAGCTCTCAGCACAATTTTACTACCAATTTTCTCTATCATCTATAGTTGACATATATTACTAATACATTTGTGATTTTTAAGTTGATTTTATTATTTTCAGAGACCTAATTCTATTAATAAATAATATGTACATTCATTTGCATTAGTGGGTATGTTATAAATTTAATAAGAATACAAAAAAAAGGCTCAGATGAAGCACCTCAATGGATACATACATGCATTAGCATCAAATCCTATTTGCATTTGTCATTCTTGCAAAAGCATCAGCTAGTTGGTTTTTAGTCTATAAATAAAGATTGGTTTTCAAAGCTTCAACAAACACTTCACTCTTTTTGTAAGCAGGATGCCAATTTATAAGCCATAAAGTTTAATAGAAGGTTTACTTATTAATAAGTAAAAAGGCTTTAGGGAGAAAAATATGCATAAATGAGGATGAAAAATGTGTCCTTGTATAAAGGGACATTTGTCATTTATAAAAATAGTTGTATTGAGACTTTTTTAAAATTTGTTTTAGCTGGACAAAAGAACTACAGAAATATACATGCTTATCTGTTTAATCAGTGGAAAACTTGCAAAGAAAGAATATTTTAAACTTTTATAATTAACATCCATTTTTAATTAGTATCACTGTTGCTGTTGGAAAAAATGAAAACCTAGAGAGAGTTCAAAAAGAGATGAACTAGCCCAGTGTAATTACCACAACTCCCAGCAGGGTCTTCTCTCGTCTGATTAACACCACAGCAGGGTAGTGGATCCAGCACACAGCTAACTGCCACAATCAGTAGAAAAATAACAGGGTGAGAAGATTCACAAAATAATTTCCCTGACATTTAAAATTAAGAATCTAAACTTCTTTTGTTGTTATGTGTAAACTCATAATCCTGAACAGTTCTGGGAATTCCAAACTAATAGTGACCTCAAACTACTTTAAATAAATTTAAAAGATCAAAAGGTGAGTGTTTCAATCAAATAAATCTATGAGAAAAATTGTATTCACCTCAAGCCAAAGGAATATTTGAACTACAAATTGACTATTCTGCTGTGATTTATTTCTACTACCAGTCAAGATATGAACTGAAATTTTTTCTTCAAAAATTGATAATCATGGATATTGCAAGCCTATTTATAGAAGGTGAGAGCTTTCTGTTAATGCACATCCATTAGATTCTTCCCATATTTAATTATACATTGGTAAAAATACAGGTAGCATTTTTAGCTACTGTAGCCACATTACAGAACATATGATGGTTCAGGTTAGGCTAATATTATTTGAAATTCCAAAAGATGTTTTTAAGTTATTATTTTTGCTTTTGTAAAATGCATCTTTTCTTGAATATGTTCATGTTAGCTTTTCAATGCTGTGAGGAACACTTTATAAAAACAACTTAGAGGAGGAAAGATTTGTTTTGGCACATGGTTACAGAAGTTTCTATTTATGGTCAATGGTCTCCATTGCTTTGGAGGCAGAGCAAGGCAGAGCATCATGACAGAAGGGTATGGTGGAGGAAACTTCCCACCTCATGGCAGCCAGGAAGCAGAAAGGAAGAGAGAAGAGGACCCAGAAGAGATATAGTCCCCAAGGACACTCCATCAGTGACCTACTTCCTCCAGGTCTGCCCCACTTTTCTATTGTTTCCACCAACTTCCACTGGGCTACCAACCGATTAATCCACCGAGGACAGCAGAGCCCTCATGACAATCACTTCAGAGAGGCTTCAACCCTGAGCATTACTGCATTGGGGACCAAGTCTTCAGAACATGATATTTTGAGGGACCCTCTAGATCAAACCATAACAATGTTTTATTCTAAAATAGCAAGCATTGCTATTTAATTTCAGAGGTGATAATTTAAATTCTGTTTTCCAGGATTCCAATTCAAAATACATAATTACAGATGTGAAAAGAGCATTGAACGGTAAGAATAAATATTCAAGAAAACATAATGGGCATTACCTGAGCAATTATGTTGATCCATGTTGCCAGAGTTTTTAAAACTCTGGCTTCACTTTTCAATACTGATGCTTATGGAAGTTATGTCATATATTGTACTACCAACACCCTCTCATGATATTCCCCCCAAAAAAGCACAAAGCAAAATAAGGTAAGGTGTAACACATGGTGGTTTATTGGTATTGTGTGGATGTGTACTCTAATAAAATCTGGCAAAGACACAACTCCTTCCCTTGAACAGAGTGCTATTGTTAGCTACTTCAACCGTTTTTTGAAGTTACTGCAACAATTTACCATAAAATGTGGAGCTTAACATGACAGAAATGTATTCACTGACAGTTACAAAAGCAAAAACTCTTAAACTGAGGTCTCCAGAAGCCAATGCTCTCTGTGAAGTCTCTAAAATAGAATCTATTTTTGCAATTTGTGTGAAAATCCTGGGCATTCTTTGATTTTCAGCTACATAACCCCAATTTCAGCCATTGTGATTACATGGAATGTTTTTTGCTTCTCTCTCTCTCTCTCTCTCTCATAATTTTGCCAATCATTTCAAATTAAGAGTTTGCCCTAATCCAGAAAAATCCCAACTTCATAAGTTGCTTCCACAATGACCCTTACGTCCAAAGAAGATCATATGGTGAAGTACTGAGGATTTGGAGTTCGTTATATCACCTGGGATACAAGTATACCCATGACAACTGGTCTACTAATAAAACCTTGCAAATATATAAATTGTAATTGCCATGGACATCTTGCAGAACATTAAAAGTTAATGTGGAATTTCTGGTTTCATGTGTTGTTAAGGATACAATGCTCTTAGAAAATTTTAATAATGACATGAAATTGCATGCTGGATGAAATAGGACAGGAATTAGTCTTGGATACGCTTTCGTCTTTTCCACACTTTAAAGCGATCTTTTCAGGCACTCAAACTTTCTGTGGTTCATTCAATCTTTTCCAAACACTTCCCGTGCAGAGCAATGCAGATAAATTTTGAAATCGTGTGTCAAAACAGAAAGCTCCTAGTAGGCACTGATTTCCTTTTTATAAGTGAATTAAAAATAAGTCTTTCCTAAAGGGACAACAAGATCTTTTGTGTGATGAGATGAGCTGAGAAGGTGAAAAATATCATCAGTCACTAAACAAGAAGGGTTTTATATACATGACAATACTACACATGAGTTAATGAGAAAAATTTTATCTATGTATATCTCTCTATGCATCATCTATATGAGGAATGCTTATATACATAATATACACACATAGATAGAGAATAGGAGAAAATTATCATATTATTAGGTACTAAAATTATTGTTCCAGGGGAAAATAATTTTAAAAATAAAAAGTACAAGTTACTGAGGACTCAGTCAAAATATTTAAAATGGAAAACATAGAGGAATCATTAAAGGGATTTTTAAAAGTTAAAATGTGATTTGAATGTAAAATTGAAGACAGGTGGAACAGCTTTTTTTTTTTTTTTAAGAGAAGGCAATCTTGGTTATAAAGATGTTAAATTTTACCTAATTGCTTTCTAAGAAAGACTAGATGCCATACTTGTTTCAAGCTATGTGACTAAGCTTTGTGATTATACAGTGCACATCAACTGCAATCAGTCATCACAACTTTAATGAGAACCCTAGCCCAGAAAACAAGTAGTTTTTCAGAGGATGATGCAAACTAAAATAGAAAAAGTGCAAACTATACAAAGCAATCATCTTTGAAATGAAGAATTTTGCAAAACATCAGTAGGTGCAAATCATGCATGATGATATGGAATCACATTGAAATAATAAATTACCTTCTGCACAGAAAAAATAATGATTTTGTAATGATAAATTTTCTGCATATTTTGTTCTTGAAACAGATTTTCACTGAAACATTTTCATAATCATGTACTGACTTCATTTCAGTAAAGGAGAGATCTTCTGCTATGATGACATACTTGGAGAACTTTTAAAAAAAAAACAATTCCTGGACTTTACCCAAGGTATTCTAATATGATAAGCCAGAGGCTATCAACATTGGAGTTGTCTATTAATTTGACGTATTATTTATATATATTCATTCACAAATTCCTTTTAGTTTTATTATTATACTATGAATAATTGCATGTGAGAGAACAGGGATCAATTGCCGTATGGCTAAATTATTTTTGGCATATCAAAACAATGCTTATTTCTTAATCCAAGTTTCAAACTGAATCTAGACAAACCTTGAGTCAACTGTCCTTCATGTGGCTTGGTATCCCAAGAGGCATTGATTTGTGTCTTCTTCCATGTAATATGAGGTTTTAAGCTCATTGAGACAGTAAAAGTTGAGAATATTATAAAGAATTGGTTTTCAATTCCTCATAAAATGCCTCCATACACATTCCAGAAGAATTGGAATGCTTTTATCAATGCCTGAAATGCCAATACAAGCAACATGCATATATCTGATCTACTTTCATCATACAAAGTTTTCCAGTTTATAGTTGCAAACAGTTGTCTGGTGCATTTTCTTTGGTCATTCTCTTTAGGGAAATAATTAATACAAAATTCAACTTGGTTCACTTTTTTCTCATCTCAATCATTTTTACTCTGTTCTTAGGTTTGGATCCCTGATTCAAGATAATACTTTATATTATTTTTCTTTGTTGGACATGATTCATGGTTCTGATTGCTAACTTGTGTGAGTTTTCTTTTTCCCAGTTTCATGATTTGTTTATTGTTGAAATTTTCTATCAGCAATTTGCGATTCCTGGCTCATTCCCGTAATTTTTTGTTTGTTGTTGCTTTGTCTTGTGTGGCTGACTTTATTAGTTTCCCTTACTATTAATTCTTTGTTCATTTATATAATTTATGTATTGGAGGACAGAGAGCTAATAATTTATATTATCTTTTCAGCTCAGGAAACTGACTTTTGTAAGATACTTATTATCCTCTATTTTATTTTGTTCAGAGCATCATACACATCCAAGGTATACTGTCTCTTCTGTATCTGATTCTTCCCCAGTAGCACAACTTTAACAAGCTACCACTGGTGATTCCAACATTTATAAGCTGTTAGTTCATTGCCAGGTCTACTGTGTTCTTTGTGAGCTACCAATTCCCAGTTTGTGTTCAGTATATTTATACCCTTTCACTATCTCTGAGCATGACTTTGTTGTTTCATCTAAGTTCTCTCCTGCTGGCTCTCCTTGGTCATGAAGTCTTTTCAGCTTTCCCTGTTGTGCTTTCTGTATGCACAGGTTAAAGCAGACAGAATTGTTGTGCACACTCAGGTGAGATTTATCCCCACTGTCTTTTTATTTAAGAAATATCTAGAGACTTATCATGTCAATGAACAATTGAAACTGGAGAAAAATTAGAAGAATAATATAGAAGCACTAAGATCCTGCATGGATGGTTGTTACTGTTTCATACAATATTTGGTCCTGAGCTTCTTGGAGTGGAAACTATAGTTGATTAAATGATTTTTATTATTTATCAGGATTAATAATAACTTCTATGCCTCAGAAAATATATGCAATTTTTTCAATCCCTAATTTTGGTAAAATGTCTTCTGTAAATCTTATAAAACATATATGGCGTAACAATGTGAAAAATTATCCCTAGAGCAACTCATTTATTTTTTTATATCATCTATGCCATAGGATGCAGTTAATGGATTTAGTAGAGGTAATAGTTTTAAGGTGTCTATAACAAAGTTGACTTTGAAACATGAAGTATGTTAATAGAAGCTTAAAACTAGCTGTTACTTATTGTGTGGAGTATATTCTTTCCTTACTGATTGGTCAAGAATTTTTATTATGAAGGGTTGGTGAATTTTGTCAAATATTTTTTGTGTGTGTCCCAATTATCATGTGGTAGTTTTCCCCCCTCATTTTGTTAATATAATGCAACATGATTTTTTGTTTGTACAGACTGAGCCATCCTTGCATACCTGAGATGAAACTCATTTGATCATAGTGAATGATTTTAATGTGTTTTTAATTTAGTTTGCTATTTCTTTTCAGGTGAGACTAAAAATTCCCATCTGTGATTTTTAATATGTTTTACATATGTACTAATATCTATTAATCCTGGAGAAAATATTTCAACTGAAAATGAGTTTCAGAATAGCTTTATTACTTTTTTGTATTGATCTACTAATGTCTGGGAAATTACATTAGTTTTAAATTGAGATGTAATTATTTCAACCTTTTCCTGTACAATCTCAATAAATGAGTGCAAATACATCAATGCATATATTCCCTAGGCAGATTATTTCACTTTCTAGTTTCATTTAAAATTAATTCAGTGATGGATTGATTTAATTGGTTGATCTTTGCTTGCTTGTTTTCAGATAAAAATTGATATTGCAAAAATGTAAATGAAGAATGTTACAATTTATTCCATTATGAAACATTACTATGAGTATCAAATTTAGATTTATTCATCTGAAAACATTACAGAGAAGTACATTAAATAGATTTTATTTTACAAAACATACTCTTGCTCCTCAGTACCTACATTTATATGAACCAAAGGGAACAGAAGCAGAACTGGCTTGTTCTCTCACAATCACGGACCTGGTCTGACGGATACCTATGCTTTTATTTCAGAATGCTGATCTTACTTGATTAATGGGCAGAATGTGTGTGTTTGTTTATGTATTTTTGCTTTGTTGTCCAAATTTATGTTGAGACGAAAGGAGGATCAAATTATTTCAGATCCCAACTAAACATAAAAGAGTTTTCAGTGCTGGGAGCAATTAAAAGAACTCCTCTCCTCCTCTGTTCTGTCATCCCACCCATTGAAGAGCCTTTGAAATAAAAGAATAAAACTCCTCACACATAATTAGACAGTACAAACTGATGAAAGAATTATAAAATGTATGCTAATAAAACACATGATCATCAATCTATAATTCACTCCATTACTACTGAGTTGGAAATGTACTGAATTAGTCAAATCATTCCATAATCCCACACAGTCCTATGGGGCAAGGATGTTCTCAAACCCATATCAATCCATATCAACCTTTTAAAATGTGGTTACTTAAGTCTGATTAGTTCTACCACAGAAGAAATAACTAAAAAAAGGCAGTGAAGAAAAGAAGTCATATTTTCTAACTGGAATAGTCCTGAAATTACTAATAAAAACATTTAAACCATATTTAATATGCAGTAAATTTTGAGCAAAAATTTTAGTATGCTAACCTTATTAAATTGTTGGTTGAAGTTTACTATAAAGAAGATGATTTTTTAATAATAAATAATGGCTAATTAGTTGGGAATAATGTCCACCAGATTGTGAAAACTCTGAATCCAACCCAGGGAAAACCCTTTTTTAATTGGAAAGCCAACCAAAGCTGTAAAGTGTGGGATATACTACTCTTTTGTTGTGAATTTATGTAAAAGAAGGAACTAACTTTTGCATACATTCTTTTCATGTGAAAACATATGAAACTTCACAAGTTTATACATAATACGTGACAACATGTCCCTATTGTCTTCCTCTCTCAGCATGTGTGTATCAGTGTATATGTCCACATCATAAATATTCCTACTTTAGAAAGATTTGTGTTTGTATTCGTGTACTTATGCATTAATCTAATACATGAACTTTTAAGACGTTACTTGTTCTAAGAAATGACATGCAACAAAGCATCCCAAAAGTGGCTGTTTAAAGTAGGTAAAATTTATTGCCATGAATCGATGGACAGGTTCGCTCTCAATTATACTGGTTTAGGGTCAACTTGGAGGCCTTCCCTAGGCTTGCTCACTCTGCTGGGATTGAGTGCCTTTCAGCCTGCTTCTGGGTTCAGAGAACTGGCCCTGACATGCTTTCTCTCATGGAAACAGCAGAGGCACAAAAGGGAAGTGGTAAAGAAAAGGTGGAGGCTCAGAAATTCCCTGGCATCACTCTGCCTTGTTCTCATGACAAAATGTGTCACATGATTGAGCCCAACGTCAAGCAGAAATGAAAATGACTTCATCACTGAGTGTGAGGTACTGTGAGGTCAGAAAATACAGGTAACAGACTTCACATGGGTGGATTCTGAGGCACATAAACTAGTCTGATCAATTTAAAATAACTCATCTCCAGTACTATGATAAATAGACACAAAAATCCAAGTTCTTTTTATCCCTGGGCTTCCTCAACTTTCTTTGATTATTGACCACCTCTGTTCATTCAATCATAATTTTCCCTAAAACTGAAGACAGACAAGATAATATCAATAACTGATTAAAATTAATTCTAATTATTTTTAAGAAAGATTAAGAGAGTGAAACACAATAGCTTGGGAGAAAGCAACCTTGACATCTAACTGTTTACAATAAAAATAATTAATACTGAAAACTCCATATGACAAGGACATCTATAGCAAACTATATTATTTAATTCATCAAATATAGGTATCATCCCTCTACTTCAATTGTCCTCTAGAGAGATGAAGTACAAGGAAGAAGTTAAATAAGTTTACTAGTTTACCATAGTAAAGGATTATTAGAATCATTTTAAACCTAAAGAATACTTGTCATCAAAGTCTATACTTTAACCACCTGGAGGACCTGGAGGGACCAACTCCCATAAAAATTGACATCTGCAGATTTATACCTTTAGAAAAATTTAGTATCTAGTGTAGGAGTTTTGAATCAGCCAGCCTGTTTGAACTTCAGCTATAATTGTTAATAACAGAGGTGAAATAGGAGAATCCCGTAAGCTATCTGAATTTCCTCCTGTGTTAATGAGAATAATAAGAGTGTCTACACATTAAAGAATCTTTAGGATAGCATGATACACTTGTAAGATATTTATTAGAGCTCATGAAAAGTAGTGAGAATAAAATAAGCTAATTATTACTGTTATTGTTACTCAAGAAGCACATTTCAAAACTAAACATTACTGGAAAGAAAAGTTAAAATTTTAATAGAGTTTACTACTGTGTAATGGATATTTACCTTTTTATCTTACTACATTTTGATTTCCTAAAAATGCAACTTCTAGTTAATTAAACTTCTTATTGCTACTTTCTTCATTTT
Source organism: Glaucomys volans (assembly GCA_020662805.1). Lineage (NCBI taxonomy): Eukaryota > Metazoa > Chordata > Mammalia > Rodentia > Sciuridae > Glaucomys > Glaucomys volans. The sequence goes on from JAJEJO010001723.1 coordinate 57,330, forward strand.
TTTTATTAAATTGTTTATTTTAGTTCACTGTACACAACTGGAGTACAACTATCATTTTTTCTGGTTGTACACAAAGTAAATCATACAATTTGCATATTTATACATATACATAGGGTATAGATGTTTGTCTCATTCTATTATCTTTCCTTCCCTGCCCCCTACCCACCCCTTTATTCATGTTTTCCAAGTGACTCTTGTTGCCAGACTTCAGGATGAGAACATCTCAGTGGTTTTGATTCTCTCTGGGGCTTTTTTATACCTATCATAGGGGAATAAAATATACATGTCACTGAGTTTGAAAGGAAAAAGTCATCCCAGACTGGATGAGAAGAGATGCAATGGCAAAATCAGTCAGCCTGCAGGGAGAGAAAGAAGACAGACAGAGAGAGAGAGAGAGAGAGAGAGAGAGAGAGAGAGAGAGAGAATATGAGAATGTGGGGATTATTAAGGATCTAGTCCTTCACAGGGACTACCTCTACTTCTATCATCTCCATATTCCACGTTGGAAGGAAGAGAAGAGATTTCTCTTTGCTTAAGATTAATCTGAGTTTCAATTCCTTGATCCAATAATTCAAGCTCAAGTACAAGTCATTACTTGAAGGCAGATTCCTAGGAAACATACACACTAAAGTTTTGGAGAGAAAACTGTACTCCAGAAAAAGAGACTAAGAAATATCTACAAGCAAATTAGGGAAAGTAAAGAATTCTAGAACCCAAGAAAACAAGAAGGGAGCAATAAACCATGTTACTTGAAGAGCAACTAAGAGGAGGAATAAGAGCCGATCATTAAGTTTAAAAGGACATAGCAGTCATTGTTGACCTGGTGAGGGCATTATTTACATTATTTATTGCTGCATAACAATAGTAATATAAATAAATGGTTGATTTAGATTATGTAGAGGGAAATGAGAGGGGGAGGAGATGGGGTATGAAAAATGGTGGAATGAGACAGACATCATTACCCTATGCACATGTATGATCAACAATAATGACATGAATGTATATCATGCACAACCATAGAACTGAAAATTTGTACTTCATATGTGTACAATTAATCAAAATGAAGTCTGTAAGTATAAAAAAATATTTTTTTAAAGTGGCTGAAAGAGCACACTTTTTAAAACTCATAGATCTCTGGGTGGAAGTCTATGTATGATTTTACTAATTTCTCTGCTAAAAGGAAGCATCTGAAATGCAACTGAAGTGTCAGCTGCATCTTGTCTTGACTGTGAATGGATCCCTTCCAAGTTCATGCAGTTCTCATCATACTTGGGTTCCTCGGACACTTTTAGATTAAGGACCTTAGTTTCTCATCATTGGTCGGATGATGCCATCAGTTTCTTGTTGTCTGGAAGCTGTCCCAAGTCCCATGCCATGTGAACTTCCACAAACTGACTGCAGTTTCTCCAAAGCAATCAAGTGAGAGAGGCTCTCAGCTCGAGGCCCATGTGAGATAATTACATATTCACCTTGGCATACAATGTGCATCCCTTCACCTTTACCATACTGAAAGACCTCAAAGTCAGACCTGGGTTCCACCCACACTGAAGTATGAGGAATTACACAAAAGCCAAAAGAGCAACTTATGTTCTACCTACCACAGTGAGAGGAGGATGAGGAGAGCAAAGGGTGAAAGGCTTAATCTGAACAGACTTAAAAGAAACTGTGAGAGGAACTAGAGGTATGGAAAAGGTCAATGATTTCAAGGATCTGTGCTATGGTAGTGAATGAAGAAACAGTGCTGCATAGGATAAACCAACTGAAATTAAAACATATTCCTTTTGATAAGATATTGTATAGTGAAAAATCTTAAAATAATGACAGAATATTTAATCATAGTGAGGAAGACAGAAGAACTTCTGAAGTGATACCTTTTGAAAAAGGAAGGAAGAGGTCTGGTGGATTTTTGATGGAAGCGGGGTATTCCATCTATGCTATTTGGAAATGATGCAGGGTATGTGTATGCAGATGCTGTCATATGAGGATACATCACAGAAAGTCCACAGAAGATTTCTTCTTAACAGTTGGCTACATTCAGATTACTAGGAAGTGGGGTCCTCATCATGCAGACTATGGTTCATGTGTTATTGGTGACTGAAAAGAAGGTATGAGGTGGGAGACTAAGTGGAGAGCTCGGAGATCATAATAGTTTGTTAAGGTTTAATAAAGTACTGCAAAGTGGATGATTAAACAACAGAAACTCATTGTCTTACTATTCTAGAGGGTAGCACTGAAAAATCAAGCTCTTATCAGGGTTTATTCCCCATGAAAATGCAAGAAAAACATGTAACTGGGACATCTCCACCTTACCTGTTGGTGGCCTTTCTATATCAGGCTCCCTGTAAAGACACAGGTTTGGGATTACAGCCCAATCTAATGACTTCACTTCAGAACATCACTTCTGTAGGACCCTATCCACAAATCAGGTCACGTTCTGTTACACCAGTGTTTGTGACCTAAAGGAAATGTGTGATGTCAAATTGAAACCATAGTGAAGTTCATGGATATATTTATTGCCATCATTAATAATCATCTCTGTTGTCACACATGTGAAGTTTTAGTGGACCACATATATGTCTCTTCTCTTCTAATCAAATAAACCATATGAATGTACATCAAGAATAAGCAGAGCTGGGTGTGATGGCTCATGCCACCAAGACTGAGACAAGAAGATCACAAGTTCAAAGCCAGCCTCAGCAAATGAAACAAGGCCCAAAGAAGTTGGTAAGACAGTGTCTCTAAATGAAAAATAAAAACTGGCTGTCTCCAGGATATACAAAGAACTAAAAAAACTTAACACCAAAGAAACAAAACAACATAAAAACAAATAACCCAATCAATAAATGGGAAAAGGAACTGAACAAGCACTTTAATGCTTAAGAAACATGAATGATAAAAAATGTTCAACATTTCTAGCAATTAGAGAAATACAAATTGAAACTGCACTGAGATTCCATCTTACTCCAGTCAGAATGGAAATTATGGAGATACAAGTAACAATAAACATTGACCAGGATGCGGGGAGAAAGATACATTGCTGGTGGGACTGCAGATTGGTACAACCACTATAGAAAACAGTATGGAGATTCCTTAGAAAATTTGGAATGGAGCCAGCACTTGATGCAACTATCCTACTCCTTAGTCTACACCCAAAGGCTTAAAATAAGCAAATTATAGTGATGCAGCCAAATTAATAGCAGCTCAGTTCACATTAGTCAAGCTATGGAACAACCTAGGTATCCTTCCACAGTTGAATGGATAATGAAACTGTGGTATATATACACAATGAAATATTATTCCATCATAAAAAAGAATGGAATTATGGCATTTGTTGGTAAATTGGTGGACCTGGAGAATATCACTCTAAGTGAAATAAGTCAGTCCCAAAAAATCAAAGGCCAAATGTTCTATCTGATATGTGGATGCTAACCCACAACAAGGGAGGTCAGGAGGGGAAAAATTAAAGTCCACTGGATTAGACAAAAGGGAATGGAGGGAAGGGAAGTGGAGAGGAATAGGAAGGACAGTATAATTAATCAGACATAACTTTCCTATTCTTATATTTGAATATATGATCAGGTATTTCACATCATGTACAACCACAAGAATAGCATCCTAATTACTCCAAGTATATATTATATAATATGCCAAACCAAATTCACTGTCATGTATATCTAAAAAGAACAAATTAAATACAATTTTTTTAAAAAAACAGGCTGAGGATGTGGATCACTGATTAATTGACCCTGGGTTTAATACCCAACACCAAAAATAAATAAATAAATAAATAAATAAATAAATAAATAAATAAATTTTAAAAGGATGAGCAGAGATGTTATATAGAAATGGCTGTGGTTTGGCCAGGTTTGTGTTATTATTAAAGGACAAAAATCTACATTGTCCCTTCATTTATTTCATCCATAGGTATTTTATACTTTTAATTTTGACTATATATTTTTGCCTAATTTATTTTAGTTCAAAAATAATACTTATGTATACATATGTAGAACACATTGTTTATTTGAGACAATAAAATTTTAGTGGAAATAATGTTTGCCTTAGAAGCTGTAACCTTTAGGGCTTATAAATATCCTGTATTTATTTTCTTTCCAATAAGGGGTAAATTAAAGATATAGCCTGCTCCTGGTTGGATGAAATAAAACCAAAGTCAACTGATAAACATATGATAGGGGTATGCAGAAACCTTTTGGGGTGAAATTATTAATATTTTGATGTAATTTGTTAGCATAGAATAATTTAGTATAAATGGACTGATACATTAGTATGTATACAAGGGAATAATTATATTTATTATTCATGAAAGCAGGGACCTTCTCATCCCCATGTGCTAATATGTCCTAAACACTCTAAGTAGAGTAGCACATAGTAATAGCTTAGAGAATATTTAATTGAACTAATTAATGACAATGGAATGAAATCTTAGGAATGGAGAATCTGAGAGACATCAAGTAGAGGAGAGACAATTAAAAAACTGTAAGATCAATGGAATTGGAGTTTCAAGGGATTTAGAATTCTTTTAGGGTCAGGATGATACAGTGAATTCGACAGAAGAGGTGGTCATCAATGTACAACATCAGGAATCTGAGGTCGTGGAGTTGTTGCACCCACTGGAAACACAGGACTGAATAATAACAATGAAACATCATGGCCAAGGTGAAGACAAAGGCATGAGAGAAATGGAGTTCAAGGAACAAAAGTGCCAGATGTTAGCAATTCATTTAGGTATTCTGTTTACAGAAAATTAAGAGTAACTCTTGGAAGCACACTCCAATCAGTGAGCCTCAGAGGAGAATGAAGTGGTAGATGGCAGGTGACAGCAGCATTGAGTGTTAGACCCTGAAAATACCTGATGAGATTCGAAGCCAGGAGTCTTCAGGGAGAAAGAAGGAAGAATACCTTAAAATTGAGATTAAAATCTCAGGAAAACATTCAGGCTCTCTGCTATGCAACCTACAGGAGCAAAACAGAGAGACCAGCATGGAAGCCCTGTCCTCTGGTCAGATCTGTGTTTCCATTAGAAAAATAATTTGAAAAGAATGATAAGCAAAGTTTATATCAAAATGCGAGATGACTCTGGGAAAAGAGTCTCAGTTACTAGGATGGCACGACAAAATGAAGTGAGATTAGGA
>JAJEJO010001723.1:62579-78608 GCA_020662805.1 Glaucomys volans
CCTGGTGGGAATCTTTAAAGGAGATTAGATTTTGGAAAGAAAGAAGAGACTGGGTCTGGGAAGCCTGTTGGTTACTACAAACAACAGGAAGATTTAATGGGTGTGGTCACAGAGAATTCAGGGTACTCTGAGTTGGTGAGGTCCTGATTCTTTGCAGTATGTGCCTGGGGTCCTCTCTGAACTCACATTCATGGAGTCTTACATAAGACTGGGCCTGTCATCATTCCTAGGGAACACCTTTACTCCAGAACTCTGACAGTAAGGGACCATATCATATGAAGTCATCTTCTGTCTGAAAATGTAGGGAGAGTGGTTGAGCTTTGAATGCAGGGATGGACACTCTTTACTCAAATATGTAACTCTTTTTTTTCTGCTGTTTTTTCCCTTGCCAGAATAATGAATTTGATAGAAAACACTCTTCTGTGTTTTGATGAGTTTTATTTATTCATGTGGGAAGAAGTGATCTATTAAAGCCAACCTCAGAGGTATGTGCAAGTGAATGAAGTTTCTGTAATATGGTGTGTTCCCTCATTACTTGTAACCACAGGGATTAGAAAACCTGTCTTTATCTCTTCCAAGTACTTGACATCACAGACTGTCATTTTGGCTATGTCTTCTAACACTTATAATTGAGCACACAGGAGCAATAAGCTTGCTCATTCTTTTCTAAGACTTCGTTCTTTATGAGGACAGTTCAGCATGCAGCATGGAGAAAAATTGATTTAAAAATAAAGTATATACCTTTAGATATTGGTAAATTGACCCAAAGAAAGTAATGTCTTGTTTTGTAACAAGCTTGGAGACTAACATAGATAAGGATGAAGGGAAAAAAATATTTGCAGATATCAAGCATGTTGTGTGTGTGTGTGTGTGTGTGTGTGTGTGTGTGTGCACACGCGCATGTGTGTGCATGTGTGTGTATTTGTGTTATGGCTTGGTTACTGAATCTTCATAGAAATAATTTTTGTGAAAATAGTATACATAACACACAACAAATGCCTTTTTGTAAGTGTTGCAGAAGCTGTAAGTATATTTTATTAGCTCTTTTGTCAGACTCATTCAAGGAATATGGAGCCATTCATGCTGACAGAGGAGACTGAGCCAGAACAAATAGCTGCTTTGTGATGTCATCTTGTTATCTAGAACTCAGAATATAGTAAATGATTAATCATTGATTGTCTTACTTGTTATGACAGTTCTATCTCTGCTGCTTCACACAGGCACACGTTGGAAACACATGAATGGATTTAGACACAATTGCATATGACCACAATGATTTCTCATAAAGACAGTTGAAGAATCTCAAGATTTGCTTATTTTAGTCAAGTGATTTTAGTTGCAATATACAAAGAATAAAACAAACATGAAACACTTAAATATGTGCCTCTGATATTCTTATTAGCAAATGTTAATTTTCTCAGTTTACATACATTTATTATATAGTGAATTTTCTCATTGAGCGATATTTTAAAATATGGTTTTATTTTTTACTTAATAAATTTTGTTTTTAAAAAAGTTTGAGATTTGCTGACATATTAATTGATAATAGAGAGTCTGTTATTTCCTCTGTCCTAACACAGAGGAAACTTAATTAATAAGTAAGTTAATAAGGAACCTAACTAATAAGTTAGTTGTCCTGTGGCTAACTTATTGTATTAATATGATACATTTGTAACAATGTTAATCATTAATGTCCAGAGTTGGCATAGTTTGAAAATTTGTCCCTTCTAATATTTACATTGGAATTCAGTTACCATTGCAACAGTTTTAAAAAGTGAAACATGTAATAAGTTTTGAAGGCCATGAGGGTTCCCCTCTCATAGCTGGAGATGGTGTTGTTATACAAGGGTGCACTTTGCCCCCTCTTCTCCTTTTGCTTTGTACCATACAATGATGAATCAAGAAGACCATGGTCTAATGCTGGTACCATAACATTAGACCTGCCAACCTCCAGAAATATGAGTCAATATTTCTTTTAGTATAAAGCATCCAGTCTCTGGTATTCTGTTATATTGAGGTGAAATGGACAAAATCTACAAATTACAGTAAGATGCATTCTTTGTCTTACACATTTTTATGGAATTTAACAAATGCATAATGTCATGTATCTAACATTACAGTAGCATATTGAAACCTTTCACGCCTCAATAAATCCTGTGTTTAACCTATTTATCCCTCCTCCCCATTCAAAACTATTGGCAATCATTAATCATTTTATTGTCTATAATTTTGTCCTTCTTGAATGTCATAATGCTGATCTCATACAGTTTGTAGCCTTTTCCAACTGGCCGATTCAATTTAGCTATAGGCACTTGCTTCCTCCATCTGTTTTTATGACTAGTTAGTGAATTTCTTCTTATTAATGGAATATATTCCTTTGTGTAGATTGCATATACCACAGCCTGTTGATCATTCAGCTATGGGATTTTTTAGTTGCTACCAGTTTTTGAACTACTCTAAAAATTCACATATAGATTTTTGGTTGGAACTTAGAGTTTATTAAGACCTTCACAAATACCTAGCTATCTTGCTTATATTAGCCATCATTTTCTAAAAATAGTGCCTGCAAACAGAAGAGACTGAGGAATCCATGAAACTGTATTGTAGACATTCTATCTGAGAACCAGAATTCTATCTGGTTCTGCTAATGCATTTACTATTTAAATATCCACTGTTTTCAGAAACGCATGTCCCACATGGACTATCTAAATTGATGGCATTTCATTGATCCATAGATTTGGTTTTCAATCATCACAAAAAAGTTCTCATTCTTAAACTTTCATCTATATTTTTATAAAAATATACTAATTTTATGTCCTTTGGGTATAAATCGAGGCATGGGATAACTGGGTCAAAAGGTGGGTCCATTCCAAGTTTACTGAGGAATCTCCACACCACTTTCCAGAGTGGCTGTACCAATTTCCAACTCTACCAGCAATGTAAGAGTGTCTTTTTCCCCACAGCCACACCAGCATCTGTTATTGTTTGTGTTCTTGATAATAGCCATTCTAATTGGAGTAAGATGAAATCTGAGAGTTATATTAATTTGCATTTCTCTAATTACTAGAGATGTTGAACACTTTTTCATATATTTATTAATCACCTGTACATCTTTTTGTGTCAAGTGTCTGTCCAGTTCCTTGGCCCACTTATTGATTGAGTTCTTTGTATTTTTCTTGTAAAGTCTTGTAAGTTCTTTATAAATTTAAGAGATTAGTGCTTTTTCTGAAGCGCATGTGGAAAAGACTTTCTCCCACTCTGTAGGTTCTCTCTTCACATTGTTAATTGTATCCTATGCTGAGAAAAAGCTTTTTAGTTTGAATCCATCCCACTTGTTGACTCTTGCTTTGATTTCTTGTGCTTTGGAAGTCTTGTTAAGGAAGCCTGATCCTAATTCAACATGGGCCTACTTTGTCTTCTATTTGGTGCAGGGTCTCTGGTCTAATTCCATACCCAAAGGACTTAAAATTAGCATGCTACAGCAATGCAGCCACATCAACGTTTATAGCACATCATAATAGCTACAGTGTGGAACCACCCTAGATGCCTGTCAACAGATGAATGGATAAAGAAACTGTGGTATATATACACAATGTAATATTATTCAGCCATAAAGAATAATAATATTATGGCATTTGCAGATAAATGGATGGAATTGGAGATTATCATGCTAAGTGAAATAAGCCAAGCCCAAAAAACCAAGGGCTGAATGTTTTCCCTGATAAGTGGATGATAATATATAATTGGGTTGCGGGGTTGGGGTTGAGAGAGGAATGAAGGAACTTTTGATTATGTAGAGGGAAATGAGAGGAGGATGCAGGGGTACGAAAAATGGGGGAATGAAACAGACATCATTACCATATGTACATGATTACATGAATGTCATGTACAATCATTGAAATAAAAAGTTGTATAATGAATCAAAATGAAGTCTGCAAAAATAAAATCAATTTAAAAATATACTAAAATAGTCTGAATGGATAAATGTGTAAAATCAATGAATTTTATCCTTCTATATTTGAGTAATAATAGATACAATTATGAACAATTAGTCTTCAGCTAGTTAAAAAATAACTAAATTCTATTGTCATCTTCAGTGCCTTCCACTGGTTATGTCAAATCATACTTCTGAATGAACATTGTCGAAGCACTCACAAGTATCGGTTAATAAATCTTGGAGGGGGGGTGAACCAGTATTAAATAACAAACAGGAAATATAACATTGGTTCAATGTCACATTGTCTAAACACTCAAATGACTTAGAGAATAATTATACTGGAGTCAACAATTAGTTTTAAAGAATTATTATAATTATTTATTTTTAATTATTATCTATTTATGCTAAATAATAATTATTATAATAATTATTTATGCTAACACAATAACCTGCTAATTCATTTCCCCCAAAGTCTTTTTTTCCATCTTCAAGCCATTGGTCTTACTAAAGACAGATTTTTGAAAAAATAAAATAAAGGTGAAATTTTATCCTCTTACACCAACTTCCACATGAAAAAATTTTTCAATATACCTGAAAAAAATCGCCTCTTTAATATGGCCGACAAAATTTAAATATTTGTTTATATCCAATATTATTTCCTATATCCTTTTAAAGTTTCCGAAATATTTGTCTTTGAGCTAATTCACTCAAAATACTTTAACAACTTTGTGGTGTTTGCTTTTATTTTAAACTCATGTCATGCAAGACAAGTTCCTAATTCTCCAATAGTCTTTTTTCTCTTCTTTGCTTTCATTTCTATCTCCTTTTCTATTTCCTTCTTCCTCTTTTCAAAATCATGTTGAATAGTCTTATGTCTTTATTCTTCCTCCTAAATGATAGAGTCATCATTCAAATCCCTAGTGAGAATTTCTAAGGAATTTCTTTGTATTCATGGTTTTATTTAAGATGAACAAATATCTTACAAGATAAAAATTTACCAGACACACATCTGGTATAGTTTCAGGTTTTCAACATTACATTTTTACTAAAGATTTGACGCAGCAAAACTATACCATGAATAATGATGGTTTACTATGTGAGAAGCCCTACTGTTCTAAATACTGAAATAGTCGTATGATATATAAAATCAAACATTGAAATCTCAGTAGCCAGGAATACAAAACTTATTTCACTAGAGAAATTTTGTTCATTCCCTTATAAAAGTTTACATGACATATAGCATTTATTAAATAAGTATTTATACTTTTCTCTAGTTAATCTGCTTTAAGTTATAGTTTTCTCAGATAAGAACCTAACAATGAATGAGGAAAAGATCACTTTTTCTATTCTATAAAATATATGATTAATAATAATAATATGAATGTACATCATTCACAACTATGGAAATGAAAATTTGTACCCCATATGTGTACAGTGTATCAAAATGAAGTCTGTAAAAATAAAAATAATAATTAAAAAAATTTTAAAAAATAAAATGGGGATAATAATATTGTCTACTTAATAGTATTGTTGTGAGATTGAAATAAAATAAGCTAATTTAAAAAAAGCAATCTGAAAAGACCATGATAATTTAAGGGAAACCATAATGAAATGAGAAAAATGACCCAGAGAAATGAACAAAGATACAAATATAATAGATTGAATTATATTCAAACCTGGAAAATATTTAACCAGTACTACTGTAAATTTACCAACTGCAATAGTTTCTAAGAATTCTTAACATTAGATTACTTTACACACTTTGAGTTAAAACTATAAATGTGTTTCTGTTAGAAAATTGAAGTGAAATTGCTTACCCATGCCTTTTAGAAGTATTAGGAGGTGGGACCTTGAAGAGGCGATTAAGTAATTTGGTCTCAGTCCTCACAAATTACTACACTATTTTCCACAGAATAGATTCCTTATCACAGGAGTGAATTCCCAATTAATAAAAAACAAAAAACAAAAAAAGGAAAAGAAGAAGAACAGAGTTCAGCCTGATTTTCTGTTATTTGGTAGCATAAAGTCCCTGCCATCTGCTGCCATAATGTCCTTGAACTTCCCAGCATCTAGAACTTAGTCTGTAGTGTTATTCTTCTTTAGCAGCAGAGAATAGATGAAGACAAAAGTATTCAGACCAGAAAGGGACCATTAGTATGACAAATACCTTAACTTGTGGAGTGGCTTTGAATCTGGGTAATGTAAAGAGGCAGAAAGAATTTGGAAGACCCAGTGATAAAAATCCTGCATTGCCTGGAATGGAGCAATAATGGTGATTCTGATGAGACCTCAGAAAAATAGCAGAACTGTTCCAGGGAAATCTGGATATTATTATAGATTATTTCAAGGTCACACCAAAATCTTGGTGAATATATGGACTAACAGCCACTCTGATGAGGTGTCAGATGAAGATTTAGGATTTTCAAACACAGATATAGATTATCCTAGATTATTTGGGGAGCCAATCCCACTATATGGGCCCTAAAAACTGAAAAAGGAAAGAAAAGTAAGACAGAGGAGGATAAGTAAAGAGAAAACAGAGGGGTAACAAGAGTTAATAAGGATGTGGAGCAGCTGTGTGCTACAAGATGGAACAGGGTGTGTTAACTCACAGCCAGCCGGACGTTGCAGACTTCAGTCATGTATCAACAGCAACTAAATTCTTCCAAAACCATGAAAGAACAAGAAACCAGATTCTCTCTTAAGTTTCTGTTAAGGAACACAGTTCAGTGACACCTTGATTTTAGCTCTTCAGATTAATGTTGGCCTTCTGAAGTACAAAAGTGTAAACCAGTACAGTAGAGTCTCTTAAATCAGTCATTTTGTGGTAAATTTGAATTGAGATATTATTCAGTCAACATTCTTAAGTTTATTTTGCACAAGAGTGAAGAACAATGTAAACAGCTTTCCTTGCTCTTGCAGATGAGGAAATCAAGTTTACATCACACCTCTGGACCTCAATTTCCATGTCTACCACCACGAATATGAAGACATATATGCCTAAATTGTAACAGGTAAGTAAATAAAACAGAGCCTGTATTAGACTTTCAAGAAAGATTAAACTCTGGAAAACATTAAGTGCTTTCCAAATGCCTGGCATTAAATCAAGTGGTGACAATATAAGGAAAATTAGTATTCGCATCAAGAAGATAGCACATTTATTTTTAGTAGCATTTAGGACTGAATTTTCCAAATAGTATGTTTTAGTCAGCTTTGTTGCCACCGTGACTAAAAGATCTGACCAGCACAATTGTAGAGGAGGAAAAGTTTATTTGAGGGCTCACAGTTTCAGAGGTCTTAGTACATAGAAGCCAACTCCATTCCTCAGGGCTCCAGGTGAAGCAGAACATCATGGCGGAAAAGTGGGGAAGAGGAAATCAGCTCATGTGGTAATCAGGAAACAGAGAAAGAGAGAGAGAAAGAGAGAGAGGAAGAGACTCCACTCTCCAGATACAAAGTATATACACCATATCCATGCCCCCAATGAACCACTTCCTCTAGCTACAGCCCCCCTGCTTCCAGTTACCACTCAGTTATTCCCATCAGGGATTAATTTACTGATTAGGTTAAGGTTATAACCCAGTTATTTCCCCTCCAAACCTTCTTGCACTGTCTCACATGTGACCTTTTGGGTCACATATCCAAACCATAACATAGCATCTATATGCAAAACAAATAGTAATTGGGTGACATAGGTTTCAATCCAGTGTCATGATCTCAACGATGTCGCTAATGAAATCATATACTGAAACTTCTAGAGGTTGCTTCAGCAGCATTGGAGTTTGAGTAAACGGGTAGCTGAAAGCATATGTACTATACAATATTATTTAATGTGTACACTAAACTGATAATTGTATTTGATCTTTTTCAGCCATGTTCATATTTGAGATTGAGCTTTAGAGTTTATTACTTCTCTAACTTACATTAATTAACACACTTAATTGACATGCTTCTTTTCATTCAAATCTTCTTTTAACCAATAGAAAAATTTTGCCATTAAGTTTCTCAATAATTTGGACAAGATCCTCAGAATGATTCTATGTTTGAGATATTTCTCACGAAAATTTTTGATAACATTTAATTTCACTAGCATGAAATAATTAATTTATCTTGTGAATTATAAGCGGTTTGTATTTTCCAAAATATTGTGGGTCTATTTAGGTTCTCAAAATTGTGTCATTTGATATATTCATATGATTTTACCTCATTTATAAACAAATGCTTCAGCCTGTCACAGTTCATGAAGGCTAACAGAAAACATCCTTTTGCTGGGTCAAAGCAAAAGGATTACATTATTAAAAATACAGCAAATATAAGGAACATTAACAAACTGAGCCAGTTCCCTTTGCTTCCAAGTCCCACGAGTTATAAGATCAGATTCAGCCTGCATAGACAGGGTGTTACACACTGAGTGATCCTGAACTTAAGTTAGTCACCATCTTATAGCAAACATTTTATAGCAAACATAAATAATACTGTATCAAGAGTGAGTGGAATCTCCTGTCTTAACTTTTTCTGGCATATCAGAAGAATTTGCTTCCCAACAATAATCTCTTAAATTAATATGAATACATATATTTGCAAAACCTGATCTTGTATTATTTTTTTGCCTTTAATATTATAGTATCTTCTATATTTTTTTACTTTGATTTTCCAATAAGGTACCTGATTTAAAAATCTTTAGAAGATAGTAATTTGAGATTTTAATGAAGGAGACTATTATTTTAATCTTCACTTGTATTATTTCATATGTTATTCTTTCTTTTCTTCTATTTCATTAATTTGAGTAATCCTTAGCTTAACACTTTGTACCTGTAGTGTAAATTACACTTAACTTTTCTTAACTTAAATTGATCTCCCTGAATGCTCCACTCACTATCTCTGGTCATGCTTATCTTTCACTCTTTTCCAACTTTCCTGTAAATTTCCAAAAACTCTGAATTAATTCTAGTACCTGAAAGAAGTTCTATGTGACTCTCCTGTGTTCATTCTATTTCCTGAAAATGTCTGCCTTTCACACCTCCTTCCTATCACCCAGGTCAACTTAAGGCTTTCTCTGTGTTCGAGGCTGTTAAGTCTTCCTCCTATGAATGCCTATAAATTCTTTATTCTCTTACTTTTGTAAACTTTTGTGGCTTCCTGAAGTTTGATTTCCATGGCATAATTCTTTTTGACCATCACCATATGTACAGTGCATTCTTTCACACTTGATAAACAAAGTCCCACAAAAGTTGTTTGAAGTAAATACCTTTCAGGTATACCATGAAGATGTTAAAGATATATACAGTTGGTTTGGTGAAGAAGCTCAGTAACAGAATATTTTTTTAGCATGTGTAAGGTCATGGTTTTGATCTCAGCACCACATGGGGAAAACACATACATATATGCGGGAAGCCACCCAAGACTTGTATTTGAACCAAACTCAGGAGAATCTGGGCTCAGGAACAGCCTGAGTCATGTGGTTATCCTTCGTTTGCTCACTGTTGAAGTTCAAATGCAAGCCCAGATGTGGGACTGACCCACCAGAGCCAAATGGCTTGCATAACTCTAACCTCAGTCCTATTTTTTCTTGAAGAAGCTCCTCACAGTTCCCTTTTGATCTATCCTGCACTAAATAAACCAAGCACAGGCTCCTTCCTGTGTTAGAGCCAGACCCTAATGGATGGCTCAATCACTCATGCTCTTGCCTTTAAGATACTTCTGTTTTATGTTGTTATTTCTGATAAATCAATAAATTTCACAACTTTTACTTTGCAGCCAGCCCATTCCTCCTACAGGAACCTTTTCCCTTGCCCATGCGGGACTTGCAGGGAGACATACAGATTGAAATGGCTATGGATATAGCAATATGCACAGTTGATCCAAAGTATATTGTGCATATGAATTTGAGATATTCTAGTACTTACACATTTGTATTTACCTTCACATTGTGAATTTTGAGATTTTGCACATTATTTCAAATGAATAGAGAAATATTTTCTGACTACTTGAATTATGAAATATGAGAAAAGGAAAGATAAATTAAAACATGTTAATAATGCAATAATTATAGGGAGAAAAATATTACTTTTGCTATAGCTCTACCACCATGTTTAAGTGAGTTTATTTTTGAATTTTGTTATGTTTTATTGAAACCTAGAACAATATTTGCAACTGATACTATGCTAGTACAATATATAGTCCCTTTTCTGTATCTGAATATGTGTGCCAATTTGTAACCTGTTTTTCAGAGAAATATAATAAATATTTTTACATATTAGTTAGACATTGAAATAAAGAAAAACAAAAAACCTAAATAGTGGAACAAAAAATGTGAAAAAAAGGAAGATGTTAAAATTGAAGAAAGAAAACACTAACACAGTAAGCATGAACTAAATAAAGTAGAACTTCATCAACAATGGAAAATTCACACATTTTTCCTTTAGTTTATGCAAAAAAATTTCATATTCAAACATTCAATTGAAATGACCAACACTAGTCATATATGATCTACTCCAAATTAAAGAGAAAATCTAAAATGCCTCCAGAAATAGAATAATAAAATATTTTACACTAAAAAGAAGCAAAAAGATGAATCTGAGAGTTAATAGATTGTAAAGAGACATGAACTGAAGTAGACATCTCAAAAGGATAAAATCATCATAGAAGGTACAGAAACTGTAACTTCAGTGTTTTTTTTTAAGTTTGTCTCTACTTCAAAGGTTTTTTGTTTGTCATCAAATATGAGAGAAATTAATGATAGTATAATATTTTAAATTTTCTTTAAAAATTCCCACAGATCCTCTCTAAATAATTTCAGAGAAGATACATAAACAATGAAAGAAAAATAGGAGAATGTAGTGGAAGGATTTAGACACTGATGAACCACACACACACACACACACACACACACACACAAAACACACATGTAAATGAACAAATGAACAACCCTACTTGTTCATTCTAAGTAGTTAAGGACATGTATTTTGAAGGCCAGTCAGATTGAATTTGAATCTTCACTGTACCCACAAATTGCACTGGCACTGAGTCATTTAACTATGATGGATATCTGTTATACTCAGCAGTAAAATAGCAATAAAAGTGATCACATCAATTTATTTAATACAATTTTGTTAATCAGCTTTGCACTGCTGTGCTCAAAACAAGAAGAGCTTGGAGGAGGAAAAGTTTATAGGGGTCACAGTTCCAGAGGTCCAGTCTGTTGTGGGCTGACCCCATTATTCTGGACTAGAGTGAGGCAGAATTTTTTTTTCCTTTACCTATGCTTGAACCCAGAGGTGCTACTAAGCCACATTCCCAGTCCTCTTAATTTTTTTTTTTATTTTTAATATTGAGACAGGGTCTCCCTAAATTGCTTAGTGCCTTGCTAAGTTACTGAGGCTGGATTTGAACTTGTGATCCTCCTGCCTAATTTCCTGAGCTGCTGGGATAACAGGCCTGTGCCACTGTGCTCAGTTGAAGTACAGCATTTGGGTGCAAGGACTCAGCAGTGGAAAGTCATTCAGTTGACAGCAGTGTCAGGAAGGGGATTGGGGAATGCAGGGCAATTTCCAGAGAGCACCATCAGGGAATCCACCTCTACCAGCCACAAATCCATCTACCTATAGTTCCACCCTGTTAGTCCATTCAAACTAGGCTGGATTGATTGGGTTATACCTCACATAATCTGATCATTTCCCCTGTGAACATTGCTACATTGCCTAAGGTGAGCTTTCTTAGGGAACAACTCATGCAAACCACAACAGTAATTGGTATATTTTTTATGAAAAGTAAATAAGTTAATATGTTCCAGATACTTAGAACAGTACTTGGAATGATACTTAGAAGCTCAATATATACATTTTCATCATATCTATGTTACTGTATAATTTATTTGTACAAAAATGTAAAATTTCCAACAGTTGGGATTTAAATCTACGTAAGATAGCAAATGGAATATGGGACAATAAAGGAGGAATAGAGAGCAGTAAGGATAGGCAAAGTTCTTGTATTTTTATAAAGGGGAAAAATACAACATTGTATTATTGATTTTAGAAGAAAATAAGTTAAATTTAAGAATTAAAATGTAAGAATCAAATTTTACAAGCAATCACTAGAAATCAAAACTAGATGTTGGGGCTGGGAAACTATGGCCAACAGGCAAAAAGGGGAATAAAAAATATATGAAATAAAGAGTATCTAAATAGTTCAAATAAGTCTATGAATTTACAAAAAGAATTTGAAATTAAAAAATAAGGAATAATGTTGATATATCCAACTATATCAGTAAAAATGATAACATGATATAATTAAATAATCTGATTAAAGGCAGATAATCCTAGAAATAAAATTGAATTATCACAAAGTGTATTAACACAATAAACAGCAAAAACTAACAAGAAATAATATACTTCAATACATTCTAAATTGTAAATATAATATCAATGAAAATGATAATATACGATTTGAAATGAATAATAATATGTAATTAATCAGTGTCCTTTTTCATTTGGAAAGTTAAAATATAATTTAATTAACTTATTTTAAAGAGGAAATTTAAATATATAATATAAATTATTCGGATATATTAGTATAATAGGATCCAATGAAGCTAAGTTGACCTAAATAACAGAATTCTTCAAAACTCTAATAATATTTGTATAAGAATAGCAGAGCATTGTAATGGGAATATACCTACTATAGAAAACTATTAGCTTATTCAAAGAGGTTGAAGCAAGGGGAAGTTTTTCATGGCAAAAAAGGAGGAATGTTACATAAGATATTTTGAAACAGTGATTCATTGTAACAAGTTTTGATGACAAGAATGAGATCTGTTCAAGGTTGCACAGAGAGTTTCTAGGCAAATGTTCTTGCAAAAGTGTTTTTCATATAGGGCTATGATGACCTTCCAATCCAGGATGTGGTTCTGGCAGAATATTATGATAACTACTATCAAGCAATTTTGTGTGAGAACACTTCCTTCCTACCTGGTTTTCTTATTGATTCACTATTTTAATTTTTTTAAGATTGAAGTATATGACTCCATTTTTATTCTGACAGCTTTCAACTGACATTTGAGGAGAAAAATACATAAAATCAAACTGCTACTTAGAATGAATTTGAAAGGTGATTCCATGAAGTAATTAATTTAATATGAGTGATAGATCACAATAATATAACACATTATTTCAAAAATCTGGAAGAAAGAATTTTTAAAGTTTTCACCATAAAAAACAGTAAGTGTTCAGGAACATGGGTATGTTTAAAATGGTGCATATTACACAATGTATACATGGATCAAAATATCAGCATCCCATTAATATGTACAATTTTTATGTTTTTATGTGTCAGTTGAAATTAAATTCAATTTAATTTTTGACTGTGTAAGAAGTAGAATATCACAATGTCTAAAGTATGAAAACACAAAAATAAAATGAGACTATGATCATTAAATAGTAACTTTTGATTTAAAATAATAGTCACATAAAATCTTTTAAAAGAGTGACATTTACCATGTTAAATATGGAAGCAAAAAAGCAGAAAACAGCTGGGCGCCTTGGCGCATGCCTATAATCCCAGCACTTGGGAGGCTGAGGCAGGAGGATTGCGAGTTCAAAGGCAACCTCAGCAACTTAGCAAGGCCCTAAGCAACTCAGTGAGACCCTGTCTCTAAATATAATACAAAATAGCGCTGGTGATGTGGCTCAGTGGTGGAGTGCCCCTGGGTTCAATCCCCAGCACCAATAAGTACAAAATAAAAAAATTGCCTAAAGCATGACTATGAATGCCTATGTGCTATTAGAAAGAATAAAAACTTAAGTACATGTAATGATCAGTATATACAGACCATTTTAAGTTTTTAAGATATCTCAAAACACTTGTGAAAACATAGACTTTCTTAGAAAATATAAATATCAAATTTCATTTAGTGCTAAGTAGAAAATAATGAATTAAAATTGTCATAAAAGAAATCACCATATTGGTCTGAGTGGATTCTACATGAAAGTTAACTGTGCATTTCTTTAAACATTTCACAATAACAGCAATTGAAGTGTTTTCAACTCATACCATTAGACTACTATAATCCTGAAAATAATACTTAATAGATTCTCAAACTGCATTCAGCTGTACACATTTTTAATGGCTTATTTTACATATCAGAACAAAATAAGCTTCTCAAAGATTTAAGCAAATATGCCAATTCAAATTTAACCAAAGTTGATCATAAGATTATGTGAAATATTCAGCATTTAATATTTTTATTAAGGTACTAGGTTAGATTAACAGATTAGTTAGAAAGAAATAGGTAGTCACACCCAAAACTAAGGTAATTGCACCCAAAGCAAGCTACGAAATATTTATACACCTTGGAAAATTTTTATATTACAACTGACTAGAAACATATCTACTTCTATTTCTAAAATGCTTCAAAATGCATACATATTTTCACCAAATGATAATAGCTAGAAGATTTTTCATTTCCTAAAGTGGTGGAGCAACGTAAGTTAAAATGTATTCTTCCCAATTCCACAAATAAGTTCAGTAGCAAAACAATAAAAGAGGCATCTTATTATACTCTGAAACAGAGCTTCTCTCTTCTATGCACAGCCAAGATAATAGTTCCTTAGTTTTCCCAAATTATACCTCTTAGAATATAGGTAGTTCGAAACCTTTTGCCCTAAATAGCACACAAGCATACTTTGTTGTATTATGTTTTGCTTTATCATGGGTTATAGATATAACCATGTTTTGCAACTTGAAGGTTGGTGGCAACCTGGCATTAAGTCAGTCTATCAGTGACATTTTTATAACAGCTCACATGGTCATTACCATTTTCTCAAAATAAAGTTTGGGAGACATTTAAGATTCAAATAATAATATCCTGCCCCTGACCTCCAAATATTATGTCCATCTCACAATGCAAAATGCTTTCAGTCTATCTCCAGGAGTTCCCCAAGCCTGACATATTCCAGCATTATTGAAAAGTCCCAGTTCACAGTCTCATCTGAGATTCAAGGCAAACTCTTAGTTGTGAGATTCTTTCTGTAAAAACAAAAGCACATATTACCCACTTCAAATATGCAATAGTGGGGTAGGTACAGGCTAAACATTTCCATTTCAAAAGTCAGGCATCAGAAAGAAGAAAGGAGGCATCAGACAAACACAAGGGTGCAGTCCAGCAGGACAAACAAGTCCTGCAGTCTCAAGTCCAGCTCTGATGCACATGCAGGCAGAATGTGCGCTACAGGGGCTTGGGAAGACATGCCACCATTGCTTTGCTGGGTGAAGTCCACATGACCACTCCCTTGGGCTGGTTCTGCTCACTGACAGTGGATTCCCTAGTCAGATGTTCCGTGCTCCTTTCATCTCTAATTTTCTGGGGTTTCCACTGCAGCTCTGCCTTCATTCCTAAAGATCTATTCATCTTTCTGACTGGTGTTGCTAATAGGGACTCTGAGCCTGCAACACACCATTTGTCTCCCAAGGTTTTCTTTGAAATCTGCATGGAAACTGCCATGAACCCATAACACTTGCATTCTGTATGCCTCTAAAACCAGAATCAATCATATGCAAGGACTGCTGCCGGGCCCACAGGAAACACAGATGCAGTGACCTCTGATTGTCTGGACGGCTAAACACAGAGAAATGGATCCAGGAAAACAATTCCCCAGGTGCTCCCATGAAAAAAGGCATCCAAGGCTCTTTTCTCAAGGGAAGTACTTTGTGGCGGCAGTGGATGGGGTCTTGTTAATTCTTGAGACACCCTCAAAGCATTTTTCTTATTATTACAAAATACTTGGCATCTCTTTAATAGCATTGATCTATTTAGAATCCATACCTTCTTGACCAGATTTTAAAATATACCTATATTCTGGCCAGAGTTCAAGTTTTCAAATCTTTCTACTATGCTTTTTGTTCCTGATTCTTCCCACAAATCTGGCTTAAAGCACCCAGCAACACACATGAAAATTCCTGAACACTGATCTGTCTTGTAATCTCTGCTTGCACCAGATTAATTAGTCGATCACCTTTTTAAATTCAGCCTCCCACAAAATATTAGGGATTCCTTCCTTCTTTCTTTCTTTCTTTCCTTCCTTCCTTCCTTCCTTCCT
>JAJEJO010001723.1:78708-146897 GCA_020662805.1 Glaucomys volans
CCTACTCAAATTACAATTATCGTAACTTCATCTAAAACCTCATCACACATCCTCGTCTTCATTCTTATCATAATTATGGTCTTCTGAGTCCCACCATAATCACCCATTAAGTTTTGCTTGCAGCCTTTTAGGTGATCTACACTTTTCCAAACTGTCTTCCAAAAACAGTTTCCAAGGCTTCAGAACCATAACTTCAGGTATAATCACAGAAACAAGTCCACTTCTTGGCACCAATTTTCTGTCATTCAACTTTCTGTCACTATGACAAACTACTGGAGAAACTAAAATTAGAAGGAATAAAGGTTAATTTTGCCTCACTGTTTTCAAAGATTTCAGTCCATGATAAGTTGGTTATAATGTTTTGAGTCTGTGGTGAGACAGAACATCATGGCTGGGAGTGTGTGCTAGAACAAAACTTCTCACCTCATGGCAACAGGGAAGCAAAGAGACGGAGGCAGAGGCAGAGGTGCTTACAACTCTATCAAGGGCATGCCCCAATAACTTAACTTCCAGCCACTATGCCCCACCTCCTAAGGTTTGCACTCCCTTCCATAGTGCTACAGGGCTTTTGTGGGATCTTTAAGATCTAAACTGTATCAACATTAATCAGAACTATGATTTAGTTACTGAATTCTGATAGCTCTCAAATAAATTAGCTTAAGAAACAACTTAGCATTTTTCACAGCCTAGGTATGCTCATTGGTATTCATGGTGTTACAAAGTAAGAAATTCATTAGCATGCTAAACATTTTAACTTAAATTATGTAAGGCATCAATACAGACATAGAGACTGAATATGAGGTTTTTCTCTGATTCCAGTTTATTGATTTTAAATGATGTGTAATATACCAGTCTAAGAATTTTACTTAGATAATTGCATTTATCACAACAGTCCTAATAAAGGGGCTTCATTATTATTGGTAGTTTATAGGTGATTTTTTTTTGACTTCAATGCTTTTTCAAAAATATCCCTGATGGCTACTGATTAAGGACAAACTTAAACTCAAGCAATCTGTCACAATTTTGTCATCATTTGGGGGCAACTCCTTTCATCAGTCATCTTAGCTAAATTGTTCATGAGTTGATTCTTTAAGTCTAACAATTTTCAAGGGTAAGTGTGCATTCTTATAACATTTATGATAAAGAGCAGCATGACTCTTTATTATCTTAAGGCAACTCAAAAATAATAGCAAATAAAGTCAGTATTGGAACACATGTTTGAGGAGGTGCTATGGCAGAGGTTGGCTCTCTGGACTGGACCTGAGATCACTTAAAGTCATCTTGAGGATCAGTTGAAAGCAGTTCTGGAAATGTCACCAGAAAGAGTGCTTATTTATGTTTTTAGTTAAAAATCTTGTTACTGGTAATGTGACTAAGATAACAGGATAGCATTTTCAGGAGTATAAATTTGACTCTGTATGAACAACTCCACAATAAGGAGGTAACACATTCCGATGGGGGGGACTAATGTTTTTAATTCCTTAATCCCCTTTTTAACTGATAGCTCACACAACCTACCCCACCTTGACTTGGGATACATCTGATTTTTTTAAGTCAGAATATAAATTGGGATGTGTTAAGTAAATTACAAAAAAAATAGTGTATAACTGATGCAAAACTGGGCAGTTTTCCATAATTAAGTAGGAATCAGAAAATGAGAAAAATAATATCATTGTCAAATAAAGTCAAGCTGTTCAAGAAACACATAGATGGAAGTAAGATTACTACGGTAAATTGTGTTACATAAAATATCAAATGCCGTGTCAGTGTATGTCACTCAAAAATCTCTTCTTACGTGTCCTTTATTGATAGCATAATTAACAATAGTCATTTAAGATAATTCTTTAAGCACTTTTACTTTCCCTCATGCGGCCTTACATTTATTCTGACTACTTGAAAGTCATAAAATCACATTTTAATCAATTCTCTAATTCAGGCTGATCTTTTCTCCAACTAATGTGAATCAGTGGAGTTTATTTTATGAGCTATCCATTATATGCTCACTTCTTAATATATGTACACTTTTAAAGTCTAGCTAGAGAGTTACATTAACCTTCTGGCAATGAATAGGTGATTATTTCCAGTGTCATTTGCTATTTCATGGAGAGAAATAATGCACCTTATACAAGTGGATACAGTTGCTCACTGTGATTTAGGAGCAAAAAGAAATTTCACCTCTACTAGGAAATAAAACACAAAGCCTCTCATTCATATGTAATTGTTCTTAGCACTCATAATTATTAAAGTCTGGAATATCAAGTACAGTACTTATCTAATAAAGTCGAACATTTGTATGTTTCTGAAACTAAGGAACTCTCCATTGTGGAGTTATCTTAATGAATTCAAAATATTAACACTGTGTATTTATACTGATATTCTGAAGAGGTCATGTGAAGATTTTGGAACTTCTTCATGAGCACTTAGATGATACTGAGAAACATTATG
This sequence comes from Glaucomys volans, assembly GCA_020662805.1. Classification (NCBI taxonomy): domain Eukaryota; kingdom Metazoa; phylum Chordata; class Mammalia; order Rodentia; family Sciuridae; genus Glaucomys; species Glaucomys volans. The sequence goes on from JAJEJO010001723.1 coordinate 81,154, forward strand.
TTTATTTTCTAAATCAGTCCAAATTATGAATCCATTCCAAAAGTGAGTACATAAATAATCTCCAAAAGTGAGTACATAAATAATCTTTTGTCAAGATTATTCATAAACATACCTCCAGTACTTGCTTATAACACCAGGCATACTGTGGACCCTAAATAAATTAAAACTTGATCAACCCATAATGGAAAGGGATGAAGAAAATGGAAGATAAAAACAGGGAGCTATAATATCTATTCTATGGATGATTTATTTTCATGAATGGCTTAATGAAGAATTGGTTGGAGAAATGCCTAAAATTATATTTAAATCCCAACTCCTCAGGAAAAATATTGAAATTTAATTGCATTATATTTTTAAAGACAGCATTCTATTTATCAGGGCTATGAAAATAAATGTTACAAATTTGTATATAAACTATAAATTTGTATATTAAACAGACTGGTGTGATATGCATAAAAGGAATAAATATAAAAATATATACTAAGAGTCTTGGTTTCTCTATATAAGTCTGGGAAATCTTACCTGCATAGACTATTTTTTAAACAATTTTGTCCATCATACAACTGATTAATATTAAAGACTCTTGAGCATACAAAAAAGTCAATATCTGGTGACATAACAATGTATATAATGATAAATTTTTGAGGCAGAAAATCATTTTATCAGTTCTAGATTTGCCAGTTGATAACTATGAATGTACCTAGACATGTATAATTGCTCATGTTCATATTACACACCTTCAAATTACTGCAGTTATTCTGAGATTTAAAATGTAGTTATTCATTAGGAACTGTTTGAAAAGAATCTATTTAACAAAATATTGATGATTAGTGTTTTAGTCAACTTTTTCCTGCTGTGCCCAAAAGACTTGACAAGAACAATTTTAAGGAGGAAAAGTTTATTTTAGGGCTCAGGTTTCAGAGGTCTCAGTCCATGGATAGCTGGTTCCATTCCTTAGGGCTTGAGGTGAGGCAGAACAACATGGCAAAAGATTATGGCAAAGGAATGCATGTCAGGACATGGTCACCAAGAAACGGAGAGAGCTCCACTCATCAAGGACAAATTATATACCCCAAAGGAAACACCCAGGGGTATACCTCTTCTACCCATACCCTACTAGCCTACAGTTACCCCTCAGTTAATCGCTATCAGGACTTTCATGCACTGATTGGGTTAAGACATTTTTAACCCACTTATTTTATCACTGAACCTTATTGAATTGCCTCACACATGAGCTTTTGAGGGACAATTACTTTATATAGGAATTCTTTTATTTTTGTTCTCATTTTCTGTATTATCAATTCCAAAAATATAGAAAATATATATCGTGTAGTGAGAAAATCCAACAAATTTATTGTGTATTAAAGTTAATGGTGGGATTCATTGTGCCACATTTGTACATGAACATAAATTGAAGAAATCCAAAAGCTTTTTAGTAACAGGCTACGATATTAATGAATCACAAGAGGAACCAAAGTTTGGTTTTTTATTATTTATTTTTTTAATTTTTACAGACTTCATTTTTTTTCAGCTTTCTCTCTTTTTTATTAATTTTTTTTTATTTTTACAGACTTCATTTTGATTCATTGTATACGTATGGGGTACAAATGTTCATTTCTATGGCTGTGTATGATGTACATTCACTATGGCATTTGAAGATAAATGGATAGAACTGGACATTATCATGCAAAGTGAAATAAGCCAATCCCAAAAAAACAAAGGCCAAATGTTTTCCTGATAAGTGAATGATGAGATAGAATTGGGGTGGGGGCTGAAGGAAGAATGGAGGAACTTATTTTTGGTTTTTTAAAAGCCTGTTGATGTACAAAATAATGCTGTGTAATTAAGTAGTCACAAGTTGTAAGACTGAGACATTAAGCTCAAGTTGCTGCATTCATTTCCAGAATATTCAAGTTCTAGGAAAAGGATCTTCAGTCTTTTTTCTCCTACCTACTTTTACTCCCTACTTCTCCCTCCCTCCTCTTTTCTTCCTCTTCTTCCCCCATCCTCTACTTCTTCCTCCTCTTCTTCCTTCTTCTGTCTCTGCTGATCTATTCCTTTTTTTCTTCCTTTTTAATTCCTGTTTAATTCAGCCTGCCTAGATGAACCAATATTCTTATGTCTCTCTATGGAAGAATACTGAAAAATAAAGTCATAGTTTAGGCTGAATGATAAGCTTTCTGAGGATAAATATCATATGTCTTGACTTTCACTTGCTAAGCCTGTATGCTAGTATAAAATATATGCCCAGAATACCTTAAATAATTTTTCTATTCAACAAATAATAAGGTACAATGAAAGGAGTGTCTAGATCCAAATTTTGTCCAATAGTAGAAACATTTCTGCCGAGGTCCAGCCTTAGCAGGGGTCGTGGCACAGCTTGGTGAGGGGGAAGGCATCAGTGATGAGAATAAAGGGACACAGACTCAAAGATCTGAGGCTAAGTTGTAACTTTACTGTTTCACGGCTAAGTTCTAAATAAGTTTCACATCTGAGTTCTAACTTTACTGTTTCACACACAATTTAACTATTTTCATTCACCTTGAGTATAATCTCTTGAAGTTACATGAAAGGGAAAATGTTGCAAACTCTGAAGGAATCTAATGGGCATAAGTATAATCAAAATAAGATAACTTCTCCTATTCCTCCAAGAAGAACATCACAAAAACTTTAATTGGTTATGGTTTTCATCCTACTAGGAATGATAAGAGCAGAAGCCATTCTCATAAATTATATAGGTTTAGCACATCATGGTTTAAAGTTGAGTCAAGAATAACAAACAGCCTTATCAATTAAGCACACTTGGCATCTCTCTCAAAGACAGCACAGCATCCTTTAATCCACCTATTGTATATAAAGTGGAACTACTTTTTGTTAATTGGTTAAATGACCGCTAAGAAAAGCACTTCTTATTTTCTTTCATAACTTCTATCTAAAGGAAAGGGAGACCTATATCTAAGGACTTTAAAGCTTATTCTCTAGGGGAAAGTTATAGCTTCCCATCAATCTTATATGCAATCCAGGTGTGGTCCATGAACTGTGAAAACAGTTTCACTAAGAGCGGGCACATCCAGGTTTGGGCTAAAGCAGCCAGGAGGTCTGGTTGTGTTAGGTTAACTGAGAGTAGTGGTTATAGTTCTAAGGACAAACAATAACTCTTCTTGATCTGTCCCAACTCATGTTGATATTTCTGTTAAGGTGATATTACATATGAAATCAATTAAGACTTGAGTGGTGTTATTTTTATGCTCCAAATCACTTAATGTCTGATTTTTTTACTGAAATCTTTAAATGCAAACATTCAAATATTACACCAATAACAATAAGAAATAACACAAAAACAAGAAACAGCATACCATGTCCTCATTTCCCAGAAGATTAGACCATGCAAGAATCTTCATTATTCCCAGGGGAACCATGTCAAGCACTGAGGGGAATAGTGGTGGGAGTAGCACATTTCCTGCAATTCTGAGAAGCTTCATTGCTTAGCCTGGACAATGTTCACCCTCACACCTGCATTGCACAAACAGGCACATATAATCATGTTTTGATATTTTAGGCAAGAGTCCTCTCTGAAGCAGTGAGTAGCAGAACTTACCATGCTCTAATTCTTCCCCACTCTTGTGCTGGCATTAGAACTCTAGATGGTCTGTTGTTATGTTTCTTTCCCATGCTAAAGTGGTGGGACTTAAACAGTCTTCCTATGTAACTCTCTGTTTTGAGTTCCACTCATTTGACTAATGACAAGATATCTCAAAGGTTGATTATTCTAATTAACAAGCTTGCATCTCTGTTTTTTCCTAATAGAATTTAGAGTATTAAGTAATCAACTTTTAAAATGTTCAGCCATTTAAAAAGTACTTTACATGCTAATTAACTAAACACAAGTTATAGATTACAGGTAGCTCCCACAGCCAGTAAGATATTAACATATTTATGGCAATTTTTACTTTATAAGTAATTAATTACCACAGAGGTAATTTTATAATACACATATCTATTTTAAAAGTACAAGAATGCATTAAATGTTCTATAAATGCATGAAAATCAATAATTATAATGAATACAAAGCAGAATCATTTCAAATTTTAAAGAATGTTTTGAAATTTGAAGGGATTCAAAATGTCTACTTGTTTCAGTTTGATGTTGCTATTTGTTTAATAAACAAAGTACTTAAACAATTTCAGGATTTGTGAGTTGGGGAAAATATTTATATCCATATTTTGGTCATGGCAGAATGATGTAAATATGCCTTCTAACAACAAAGACAATGTTAGTGAATGCTTATTATTTTAATAGAAAAACTACATACTTATGTTTTAACACTGAGTTACTTTCATCTAAATGTGGAAAAAGAAGATACACATGAAATTACTACAACAGTAAAATGATGAAACATGATAGAAATTAAAAATACATAAGTTTAGTACCAAAGTACTCAATAGTCATCTAACAGTAGTGATCAACTCCAAAGAGTGGCAGAATGGAAGAAACATTTATCCTAGAGATAAATGTTTGTGCTGCATTCTGATGAGAAAAAGTTGAAAACTCTATAGAGAATGCTGGACATAAAGACAAGAAAGGAAAACAGAATGCTGTAGCCAGTAAGTAGATTAACCTGATTAGAGTATTCATGGAGGACAGATTACATTATTGTTCAAGACTGCTATCAACTATAGGCTTCAACAGTCTGGATTGACCTAGAACTAGTTATCTTCTCCCCACTTGTTAATCCTGAAGCAAGTCCACAAAAGATGTCCCATTTTTAGTGTTTAGCTGCAAACCATAGGGATATAATAAACAAAGGAAGTAAGAAAAAAATACCATAGATCAGAACACAAAGCTTTAAATAGACATAATTTATTATAGCTTCTTTTTCATTCTATCCAAATTTTTACTGAAATGATTCCTGAAAGATGAACTAGTCTTTGCCCACCATGTTGATTTCTGAGGGTGAGGATTATAAAACTTTATCTTTCTAAGGTCACCTGTTTTCACTCCATTTTGATGAAACTCTTGCCTCTGTCTCTTCCCCCAAAATGTCTTAAATAAAAGCACCCTCCTGGGAACTACATGGAGATTCGCATCTCTACTACTTTATTATATCAATTGCCATTATCTTTGTCTGACTCAGTAAATGAGTGGTTTTGGAGCATTTTAAAATACCAGGATGAGGAAGGAATGGGTACATTTAGACATATTGTATTTTCATTTTTCTATATTACTAGATGAAATGAGGCTTGGACATGAAGTACACATTTATTTACCTCACATTACTTGCCCCAAAAAAACTCAAAATCTTTTATTATCTTTTATGTGTTGTTATGAATTACAGCTAATTACATCAAAATTAGGACTTGACATTTAGGTCAACTTCTCAAATAAACTAATGAATTCTATTTTCTAATAGAGAAACTAGGAAAACAAAATTAAATAGATTCGTGTGCAGTGGATACTGTTAGTGTGATGATAATTTGAGAGATTCTAAAACCTCTCCACTGAGTATGAGTAACAAAAGATAATAATCTGTATTAATTTTAGAACTTATTTTTCATTGTTCCTGTGCCAGGAGATGAGGCATAATACCATGATTTTCCTTCAGAACATCAATCAATCAATAAATATAAATAAATAAATTATTATTAAAATTAAATAATTTTAACATTATCCTCAAATTATATATTTTTGCCTTATCCAATATACTTTAAAAAGGATCATAGCTAGCAGACAATTGCATGTAATTACATCAATGTGAATGTAATTGATTTTGTGGATCAGTCATTGAAATTTGAAACTTTTTTTCAGAAGAATATATTCAAATTTCAGACTTATACATAAACATAATTAATTATATAATATCTTAGACTAAAATATGTATTAATCATATATAGTAAGAACATTTTGTAAGAAAATAAAAAAAATTAAGGTTCAAAATACTTTCACCTCTTGTTAAGATAATTTTCATAATTTAAACAAATACCTCTGTGCAGTTTTAGAAAAGATTTAGCTGACACTTTACATATTTGTATCAGAGTTACCCAAAAATATCTCTACTCAACAAGCATAGTTACTTGGCACTTAAGTTGGGCTTTTTTATATTTGTAAATTCTTGTTGATTTACATATACCAAATTATCTGGAGTTGAATTAATATATTACTGGGAATACTGCAACAATTTCATTAAACAAATGCCTTGAAGACAATTTTATAGTTTGTCAGATTCTGAAACTATGATCATTAATACTTCACCAATTTTCAAAAAGTGTAAAACATATAATATAGAGCAAGATTACATATGAATAGTTTAATAAAATTTTCAGAAGTTATAAAAAACTGGTCAATAAATAGTTAATGTTTTTAGTGGGCAATTTAATTTACATTTTGCTTCTTTGAATTTTTATAAGCATACCAGATCACAATCAATACTATGTTTTTTGTGAAAGTATGAAAATTTAAAAAATTTAAGTATGGAAAAAGTCATTTAATTATCAGGCCTTCACCTCTTGCCATCTGTTGAGTAAGAAATTTTTATGGCAAATACCATGAAAGAGCTTTGGGACAATAAAAGGAGGAAAACTTGGAGTCAGAAGATTGCTTTATTTTTGTGTTTGATGAGTTTAGCCAAATCAATTAACCTCTTTGAATTTTGCTTCTTTATTTATTTATAATGAAATGAGACATTTTTTCTTGTACACATTTTATAGAGTGCTAAATGATACAAAAGAGCCCCATCTAATGAAAATGTAGTGAATACCATAAATATAATTCTGAATTTTCTAGTAGTTATCTTAAAAAAGTAAAAAAAGAAGCAAATCATTGTTTTGTTTAAACCAATGTTTTCTACATAATAAGAAAAGCTGGTAGAGCATAATAATACTTTTCAACATTTGAAAGAAATTATTTTCTCATAAATCTACAAGATAAGATTTATATAGTACTCAAGTATTATTTTCTAAAGGATATTTTTGTAAAATATTAAAATGATTAATACAGTATTTCCTAAGGAAAGACGACTTGTAAATACTGTCTTCTAGATAATTTACTTTCCCCCCACCCTACTAAAGTAGAATTGTATAGTCAACTTTTTTTTCTCAATTCTTGATGGTTTTTATTCACTTATGTCGTAAAATTGATTTGTGTGAAAGCTAGTTATATTCATCTGAACGATGCAAATGTTTTGTACATGTTACTATTTTCTATAAGATTATCTCTAAAGAGCCATTTAGATTTTGCACAATAAAGTTCTTCATAAATGTTCAATGTCATTATCAATTTTCTTTGAAGAAGGAAAACAACTTGGGAAAGAAATCTGACCTGGAATCCTTGAATAAAGGTCTGGAAGCTGCTAAAATTGATGCCCAGAAATGAAAATCTCCTTAGTTTAAAAACACAATGTCCATAGTAAGTCATGAAAGACTAAATTACATCTGACTGAAAATATTTTCCCCATCGGTTTACTTCAAGGCCACTGATTCCTCTTATTCTCTATACAGGCATTTGTATGTCAAAAGAAACTGTTGTTTATACAAATTAATTTAAAAGAAGTATTTGGTAAAGGAAATGCCATCTCTGACAGTAAGTTCCCCACTGCTGCTGTTAGATGAAAGTTCCTAACATACACTTTCAAGGCAAATAAACCACATTTCTTTTCTATTCACATTTTCTTTACAATAAGCAAATTAATTTAGGGACTGGAGCTGGAGCTCAGGGATTCAGCACTTGTCTAACATGTGTGAGGCAGTGGATTCAATCCTCAGCAACACATAAAAGTAAATAAATAAAATAAAGGTATTGTGCCCATCTACAACTAAAAATGATTTAAAAAATCATTAGTTTTTTAGTTTACAAATTCACAAAGCTCTCCAACCACTCATAGGTCAAAGATTCTTATATATATTTAATATTGATATTTTAGCTCAGAGTTATAAATGTACTAAGTTCCTTGGATAAAATGAAAAGGAATGCATATGTCTATGAACATTACCTTGAGATTTCCCTATCAAATTACCTAAAATATCATTTCCAAAGTAATTGAATATTGTTTTTGAATATTTTTTAATTATACAACAATAAATAAAATTGTTGCTAGGGTTATCAGTTTTAGTTTTGTCAAAAGTAGTTTTAAGGTGAAGGTAAGATTTTGAGTTTGTTTATTCTTTAATAACACACATTGTAGCTAAAGAAACAAGAAGTAATGAGAATAAAATGAGCAATTATGTCATGAGTTTGAATTAATGTTGCCAAAAGCAGCAGATGAGCTTTAAGATGTTCAAGGGTGTGGTCTGTGCACCACCCATTATAAGACAAGAATAAGGATTATGCTATGTGAAAAACATTACATGTATAAAATGTTCAAAAATCCAAGTGCATTATCACAGTGTTGATATTGAGAAAACCACTAATGGCGGTACCCATTTGATGACTCCAAGGAAGAATTTGTTCCTTGTCTCCTCCAGTTTCTGGTGAATTCAGTTTTGTTTCTTCTATTGTTGAAAACCCCCAATGCCTTTATCCTTGATCACATTGTCTTACGTTATCTGTGAGAGCTCTCTCGGCCTTCTTCATATGTAGACACCTGTGATTGTGCTTTGAGAATACCAGAAAAGCCAGTATGATCTCCACATATCAAATTCCTTAATGCAATATCTACAAAATCTTATCCTGTAACATTCAGAGGTTATAGGAATTAGGAAAACATACCATTCAGGGATCCATTACTTTTCATGCATTAATATTAAACAAATTGATCAAAAGTTTAATGGTAAAAAAGAAACTAAAAGTTAAACAATATATTTACTATTCATTTTTTTGTTTGAATAAACGGGTGATTAGGCAAATATCTTTTGGCATTTATAGTGCAATTTTGCCCCTTAGTAATATGTTATAACTTGTCTTTTGTACTTAATGAAATTAAAATTAGAAAATTCTCATTCCTGATTTTAACTATTGCTATAAATGATAGAAAACCTTTATTATGAACATCTTCCCACTTATGATTCATGATACTTAATTTTATACATATGTGCATATGATATGTTAAATTCATGATAGTTCATAAAACATTCTGGAATTTTGAGATAGTATCAGGCAATTGGGAAAACATAGCATGTTTCATAGAGACATAAAAATTCTATTATTTCTATCTTTAACAACAGTTAAATCTATTATTACAAATATTCAAAACTATTTTTCTTAAGTTTTCATCATACCTAGTTACAATATCTTAATATACTTTCTCAAATTTGTATGGATTTTGGCAAAGATAATCTCCTGGACCAAACTCAGTGCAGGCTCCTCTGAGCCCCATTAGGCCTTGTGTATCCTCCAAAAGTCCAATTTTAGCAAGATCCTGTCAAGTTTGTTAAGCCAGGATCCTCAACCCTTGATGTCTGATCAACTTGGCTTGACTTGTTTGGCAGCTTAGCTAAAGTTTGCCCTTATCCCTGGTTTCTGCTTGGTATTTTTCCATCTGCTGATTTCTAGGCTATTCCTTGTCTAAAACTGCTCACTTTTATTTTTGTTTATAATTTGAGTTGAATTCTCTCCAACTGCAAAACACCACTGCAATAATCCCTATACCTACCCTGATAGCCCAGAATACAGTCTACACAGCCATTTTAACAAGTGTCCTAAGTAAATTTTTTCTTAACAATTTGAATTGCATTCCAAATCTGCAAATACATATGCATGACACATTTTTTATTCTCCTTAAAAATTTAAAGTCAAGGCAAAAAGCCACCTGGGACCAAGTGAAATCAAGAACCAAAGAATTATAGTGTATGAAGGCATACACACTATTTTATCTCTTGCACACATACAATTTTATACGCCTATTAGAATTAAATTACTAAATTATTTAAATTAACCTTATGCAAAATGAGCCATCCTTTCAGGTTTTTACTTTTCTTTATTGGTGATTCCTGTAGAGTTGTGCATTCTGCAAGTAGCATACTGAGGTTTGCCTTATTACATTTCTTCTGTCAATAAATAGTAACTTCTCTTAATTGTTTTCATTGTAAACACAGAACCATTTGTTCCTACAAAAATTTTTTTGTTTTTAATTTGAACACGTTATGCTTTATAAGTTCACCTAGCTATAATGACTATAAGTGATGGACCTATTCAAACTCAATCATTTCTCATAAATCATAGAAGCTTTTCAACATTAGATCAGTGGATTTCCCAAGTTTATTCCAGCTAGTTCATGCATAGTTTAGATAATGTGAACTTTCTAAATATTACTGCATCCTAACATTGTGTTCTTTGAAATCATTCAAAGAGTTCAGGCAGATTTTTAAACTCCACAGTGATTCTAATTTAACAAAAATATGCACTGATATTTATAGTAAAAGTAATTGGCAAAGTAATCTAGCCTATGAAAGTCCTTATCAAATAACATTTCCAAGTAGAGGATTGGCTTTGACAACCTAAGCAAGAAGAACACCATAGTGCATGTGGCAAAATCTTCACAAATGACTTAAGCATGGTCAAGAAATTTCTCTTTTAATGAATTTAAATTCAAAAGGTAAGGAGATGAATTTCTTTCTGAATGACCCATTTGAAATTAGTACTTTGCATGAGTCTCATATTTTGCCAGGTATTCAGAGATGCATACAAAATCTGTCTAGCATATGGTAAAAAAATAGGGTACAACCTGCAGGAAATATGCATAGGGAATAATAGGGAATAGCTATTTTTCATTTTCTTTCCATTTTTAATTTCAGCCTATCATGAAGCACCATTGTGCTACTGACTTGACTGTGTTTCAAAACCTGCTCTATTTTGAAGCCAAAGGAATAGCTAATTGATTATCTTCCCACATTTTAGAAATATGATGAAAGATAAGAATATCTGTTCCAAGAAACTACATTTTAGAATATTGAAATTTATAGATCAAAATTCTGATTCCATGGAGAAAGACGGATTCTATATCGAAGAAATAAAAAATCATGAATTTTGAGATCCTAAGTTTGTCAGACTTCTTCAGTTTGTTGTTTTGGTTAAGTTTACTACACAAGTTATGTCTTCTTGGTACTTTGTACAATTCATTCAATATTTTGCTTTTTACTCAAGAAAGAGTCTGTATAAAACTTAACCTGTTTGCCACAGCATAATTTATAGTTACTCTTTACTGAGAATATCACATATGCCATGATCTTTCGTTTCTGTACATTTTAAACTTCTTATAATATCCCATCCCATTTCAAGTGGGTCCATGGAAGACCCACTTGAAATAAAGCATCCTGCCGTAATGACCAGGTTAATATGTCTCAGACTTGGAGCTGAAATTCAGGTTTGACTGTCACAAAAGACCATATGTCTCATTTTCCTGTCATCTCATCAGTATGTGCTCAGGGGTGATTTACCTCTTCATTTTTTCACTCTTTTTCTTTCTTTTCTTAAAACGCCTTTGCTCACACTGTGTTTCAGTGTCCTCATATTCTTTGCCCAGATTCTCTCTTCTTCAGAAACAATTCACTAAAGACGAAGAGGAAAAACAAACAAACAACAACAACAACAACAAAACCCTGTAATCTTGATCTAATTTAGAGCAAAGGAAAAAAAGCCAAGTAGGTCTATTTTGTACTCCCAGGCAGAGATCATTGGTTAATTCCATAGTAGGTTAATGAAGTGATCTTAGTTTTCATTTTGGAAAACAAGTCAATATGAATAGACAGAGGCACAGTCCGAAAAGAATTGAGAGGGTAAGACAGGGAACATTTCCAACATGCCACACACAGAACTGAGCACAGGGTCCACATCATCACTGTCCATTTTACATTTTATTGCCAATCCAATTATAATATTTTGATAAAGAAGCACATTCTATCAGCTCCACCAAGTCCTCCTATTGAACATTGTCAAGGATTTATGTTATTACAAATCTAGTTTCCCATTATGACATGGATCAATTAAATATTCTTTCTCTGCTTTGAAATTAAATATAAATTTCCACAATCTCCAACACTTGAAGAATATTTAAAGTTGTGTGATATAAATACGCTTTTGGTATAGCAATATATATATTATAGATAAATACATGGGAAGGTACATAATATTCCATGTACTAAAAGTAAGTTTGAAAAAAAACCTTAAACATCAAAAATTTTCAATGTTGTAAAAAGTACACATTTCATACAATATTGCTTACCTTTTTATTTGTCTTATATCTTTTTAAAATTGTTACCATTTAGTGGGTATAATGGATGGCATGGGGACACTGCTCTTCATATTCATGTAAAAAATAAATAAGCTCTGTAAAAAACTACACATACCCCCAAATGTGGACAATTCATTTAAGATAGAAAAAGCAGAAATAAATACATAAATACCTACATCTGAGTAGAATTGTCTCAGCCACAGCCTACATGGGGAGGGAATAAGTAACCCTTGGAGGTGTGGACTGTCTGAAAATAAAAGACTGGAAAAGTAGTACAAAGAAATAAAAGAAGGATGCAGAAATATATATATTGAAAAATATATATACAGGGGGGCTTTACAGCTGTAAAAGACCTGATGGGTCTGATCCTAACAAAGGAAAAAAGCCCAGGAATGCTTTATTTATAGTGAAACACACCAAAGGAATGTATTGTGAGGAGGAGTTCTCCAAGGTAAACAAGAAGCTAGAAACTGTGGGGAAGCTGGCCTGATTGGGGACTTATCACTTGCTCAGTAACTCTTCCTCCTCCAGGTAACTGGTATCACAAGGCTAGTTGGGGCACAGGTATCCATCTCTACCTCCAACCCAAGGCTGTCTGACCAATAAATTCCACGTATCACAGAATACTCTTTAATCAGGATGTCTGCCAGGGCAAAAGAGTAGTCTCCAATTGGTAAGACAATACCAAGAGATCTCCAAAGGGCACACTTCCACTTTAGACATGGCTCATGTATGACCACAGTTCATTCTCTGCTTCCAACAGAACTGGAGTTCTTATGAGCCAGAAGACTAACACTCTTATAAGATTCAGCAAAAACAAAAATTTTTCCAGTTCCAGAGAAAAAGCTAGAAATACATCATGATACATCTGGAAACAATAGGTAAACAAAGCATTAAGAAGACAAATAGGAAAGGTAATACTTTCTTTTTAGTGCAGAGGGTATTTTTAACTTACAGTAAACATGTTGCATAATAAAAAAAGGAGTTATGGATATTATTAAGACATCTCATTTCTGCATGCAAACTTACAGCCTTCTGATTTAGCAAACTATGTTTTATTACATGCATTCTTTCATAAAGTTAATAAGATGTTTTCTTCTTCCAGAAACTCTATTTTCCAGGCAGGCCTAAATTTGAGAGCTTTACCTGAAGATGTATTACTCATCTGTCATTAAGGCACCGTCACCACAATGATGTATAGTTCCAATACATCATCAGATTGCCATCACCCCCATGATGTATTACTTACACTGAAATAGCTGTCAGGAACAGGTTGTGGAAACTCAGCAACTTTTAATATATTCTTTTTTAAAAAGATGATAAACACTTCTTTCTATGAAAAACTTCACAGAGAATGTAGTTTGACTCTAAATGTAATTTTACTTGCCCATTCTAGAACATAATATATTGGTCCTTATGTTTTGGGTTACCTATTCTTAGCAGTTAAAATTTGATAACACCAAAGTCCTTAGTTTGCCTACAGAAATCGACCATTAAATCTATAGTAACTTTTTGTTCAGTTTAAAAAGCATTCCAAAATGTTCTCATCACAATGAGGTATTGTTCAGATAAATTTACATTTATTTTAACAATGAGGTGATTTCTCAAGATATATTGCAAAGCCTCCTTCTGTTTAGAAATGTTAGAAATAATCGTTAAAGTGGTTTATAATCTACATATTTATATATTTGAATGACAAAAAAATCAAGATATACTATGTTGATTCAATATATGTTTTGGGGTATCAAAGATCCTTTAATTTGTGTTCAGGGGGCTTTATTTTATATTATTTGCTGCTGCTTTCCAAAAACAAATTCATTCTTTTATGGTGAAGAAATTTTTAATTTCAAGAAATCATAAATTGCAAAACTGCTTCAAGTCCAGATAAAATGTGTAGAATTATGATATGAGGATACTGGGGACCCTGACTTTTCCCCAGTGAGCTAAATCTTTTCTCATGACAAGCTGCTAGGTGTCCTTCCTTACTCTTTTCAAACAAGACAAACTGTAATCTATTACTCCCCTGATTGATCGAACCATGATTATGCACTTTTAAACTCATAAGAGAAGTGATCATCATAATTCATTTCTCAGCAGTTTCCCAAATGAATTCCAGTGGAGGAAAGTGTCATTGGTTTACTTGCCTATCCTGTTCAGTTAAAGCCAGTCCGTTGACTAGATGTGCCAAGAAGTATTGTTAAACAGGAATACTGCTGTTTGGTGGTATGTGTGGGAGAAATGAATATCTTCTAACCAGGGAATGACTGCTATAACTCAGAAAAGATACCTTTATCTGCATTTTCCTGATAACCAGAATAAAGTGTTCCAATTCTGAAAACACTTCTGGAGGACATCTGCTAAAATTAAGTGACATAGCTTCATTCAGATATGATAATGTCCTCAGAACTTTACTCCTAATAAAGACTCACAAGTTTCTTGAATAAAAAAAGAAAGAAAAGAAAAGAAATAGAAAAATAGTGGTATATCAAAAAACCTATAGCTTATGCCAGAAATAATGTTTTGTTCATTCATGCTTCTCTAACACAGTGCCTGTCACAGGATGAGTAGTGAATATATATCTAAGAAATGGAGGAGTTAATGGTGGAAAATATCACACTGACATTGCCATGTGATAAAATTAGCAATGAGTTATAAATGAGAGCTGATATTGGCATAGCAACCATCTTTCTGAAAATTCACTTAAAAGTAACTTTAATTGAATAAGTCAATGAGCATCTGAAGTTATTTAAGATTCATGCTGTAAAATATCCTAACTGTATGTGTGTGCATATGTTGTATATGCCTGTGTTATAAATATTATAAATAACATATACACATGTTTTATATTTGTGTAATTATATATGTATGTTATATATATGTGTATATACCATATACACACATATATGTTTATATATGTATAATTTTAAGAACACACATGGCATTTATGTGAAATAATGCTACTCTTGAGATTATAGTAAGATATTCAATTTTATGAATCAAAATATATGAGCAACATTTCCTATGGTAGGAAGCTTTAATCTCCAAAGTGATGCTAAATTGAATTATGACAATCAGCTTCACCAAAGGTGGTTTTGTAGTAGTAAAAGAAAGGTAAACTTCATAATTAATAATGTACATTTTAACAGCTACAGAAAAGTTAACTATGTCATATTTGGAATAACTAAAATGAATGGGAAATGAATACCTGGGAGAAGTTATGTGAACTGGTTATGCTTTCAAACAAATTACATTGATTGTAGTTGAAAATAAGAAATCAATCACCTAAAGTGATAGAGTTAGAGAATGGATTGGGATGTATTTATTGAAAATACCTGGAGTAAAGCATGGGTCATTAATTACTTTGGTGAATATTTCTACTCCTGATTTTTAACTGGATCATAATTTAAAGTGCTAAATAATTACGATTTGAACATACTTCTAATTCTGTTCTTTTTTGAACATTTTTTAATGAAAATGAGCTTGACATAAGTCTGTTTAAACTCATTTCACATCTGAGTTACATTAATCAAAATATTAGCTTTATAAATTCTCAAAAATTTGTAGTAGGAGAAACAGTGATACTTCTACATTTATCAAGCAGGAATACTTAAAATTATATACTTAAAAAAGATTTTGATAAGGCAGTCAATGTAGATTTCAAGGACTATTGAATATATTTATAATATCACTTCAGATTAGATATCTTGTAATATGGAATATAAACAAATTCTCCAACTAGAATGGCTTTTAGTTGAGTTCTTTTGGATATTTCCTATTAATGTTTTGGGTAAAAAGAGAAGTAATATCATGTAAGTGTGAAACAAACGATGTGGAAAGGCAGAGAGGATAAAAGAAAACATTTGCTGTACTGAAAGATTTCTCAATATGTATTTCCTAGACCAGTAACATCTTTATATGGGTGCTTGTTAGAAATGGGATTTCCAAGCTTTTTCTGAATCTGAAACTCTGAGGAAGGCCTAGTAACCTCTGATAACAGAAGCTTTTGGAGTGCTACTGATGGATGCTAAAATTGTAGAATGACAGGTATATCCAATGCAATTTCAACAAGAATTGCTGAATGATGCATAGAGGGATAAATGCAGACCTTATACCTGGCAATAAATGCAGCAATAATGAACAAACCTTGCATGCCTGTAGAATTATACTAATGAGACTTGGAAGCAAGTATGAAAAACAAAGTTTCGATCATACTCAGAATCTTAAGATCATTGTACAACAATTATACTAAAAGTTGGATGATAAAAACCTAGGCTTTATATTTTAATGGAGGGATGGTGTAAATGTGCCAAATGTAGACCAAAATGTTCTGCAAATAAGTCTCTGAAATATTTTATATGTTACAGACATATTTTAGAAGTATTAAACATCATGATGATCCAATAAGAAGTATTTTTTAAATATAGCTTTAAAAAAACCTGATATCATTGTTTTTGTGACTTATGCAGTGACCTCTAAATTTACCTATAAAATGATAATATTCAAGTTAACATTAGAAGCATTAACAAGATGTTTACTTTTTCATCAAAACAAAGAAATTATATCATCTGATTTTCCAATCATGGAGAACAGAAAAACCCTTTGATCATTTTATTTACAATTTATAAATACAGAACTTAAAGTTAATTTCTTCCACATAGAAATTTCATATAATTATACATTTTTAAAATAAATTAACTAACCAACTATCAATAGGAATGATTCATAATGATACTGCTTATGATATATTTTTTAAATAAACTTCTCTAATTATTTGAGATTTTAAGTATGTATTAATTACCACAGAAGAGTTAAGTTCTATAATGTGCTTTAGGTATGAAAAAATATAAATGCATTCTATGATCATGTACAACTAATTAGAACAAGTAAAATAAAAATTTAAAAAATAGATATTAACTTGAGAATGCACTTAACTTGGAACTTATGCTCTGATATTTCATGAGCTATATTCAGTAAGCCAACTATAATTATGTTAATATATTTTTTCTAAAGAAACATGTTTGGTTCCCTGAGTGGTGGTGCACTCTTGGAATCCCAGCAGTTTGGGAGGTTGAGGCAGGAGGATCACAAGTTCAAAGCCAGCCTCGGCAAAAGTGAGATGCTAAGCAACTCAGTGAGACCATATCATTAATTAAAATACAAAATAGGACTGGGGATATGGCTCAGTGGTTGAGTGCCCCTGAGGACAATCCCTGGTAACCCCCCAAAAAACCATTTGGTGATGGCACTATACTTGTACATTTGTTTTTATAACATTGCATATATACATATGTATTAGAATACACAATAGACGTTAAAAATAAGTATTTCAGAAAGCAGGTCCTAACTGAATATCTTACAGAACATTAATACAATCTCTGAATATTAAATCCTTTACCACTGTCTTAGACCATTTGTGCTTCTATAGCAAAATACTACAGACTGGGTAATCTATAACAATAGAAGTGCAAGTGTTACTTTTCAGGAGATTAGGAAGTCCAAGATCAATGACCCACAGGATTGGCATATAGTGAGGGCTACTCCCTCAGTCCGAGATAATGCTTTGCTAAGTTACTTTCAAAGAGTATTGTTATGGTTTGAATATGAGGTGTAAAACAAAAGCTCACAAGTGAGATAATGCAAGAAGGTTCAGAAGAGAAATGATTGAATTGTGAGATCCTTAACTCAATCAGTGAATTAATTCCCTGATAGGGATTTATTGAGTGGTAACTGAAGGCTGGTAGGTGGGAGGGTCACTGGGGGCACGGCCTTGGGGCATATATTTTGTATCTAAGTGGAGTCTCTCTCTGCTTCTTGATCATTATGTGAGCTACTTCCGTCTGTCACACTCTTCTGCCATCATGTTCAGCCTCACCTCGAGCCCCAAGGAATGGAGTGTGCTGTATATGGATTGAGTTGTTTGAAACTGAGTCCCCAAATAAACCTTTCCTCCTCTATAGTTGTTCTGGTTGAGTCTTTTAGTCACAGTGCTGTAAAAGCTGACCTGTGCTCTCAGAGTCGGAGAAGAAAAGCAAGAGAGATTCTTTTAGCCTTGAGTATTTTTATAAGGCATTCATGAGGAGCAGAACCCTCATCAGTAAATCACCCCCAAAAGCTTCTCCCCTTGATATTGTCACTTTAGGTCTTAATTTTTAGCATAAATTTTGGAGGGTGATACCATCCTTCAAACCATACCATCATATATCAGTTTTTAATTCTAGGGTCCATCATTTGAAAAACAGAGACCTGTGAGCATGTTTATACAATAAGAGTTTCAATTATCCTTTGAGCATCTTCATATTGGTGATTGCAATTAAGTTATGATACTGAGAGTCTGCATTTTGTAGGCAATTCCCTCACCATTAATGCTTTGTGTCACTAGGAATTGAAAATTACAGGCAAAACCAAAATCAGATAAAATATTTCAGATAATCTGAAATCCACTGCATTATAATATTTTACGTTTTTAATTAGACAGGCTAGTCTATGTTGTTTTAGAGTTTGAAGCTCCATGTGACAAAGAAATTTTTCTTTCTCTGTTCTGCAAATCTATTCTTTAGGTATTTTATAGTATTATTTGAATATATGGAGGTTGATGGGAAAAAAAGAGGGCTCTGGTCATCCCAGTGAATGCTGGATTATTAGACATCTTCTCAGGGAAATGAGGAAAAACCAGACACTTGAGACTGCTGGGCTTTACCAGAGTGGTTGGAACCCCAGTCAATGTACAGAACTCCACTCATGCATAACCTGCTTCCCTCCAAGATGTACGTGTTTCCTGACCCACACTCTGACTCCCTAACATCTTAAATGGCTCTGTCTCTGATTGCAGCATGAACCTGCTCACGGTCAGTCCTTGTGAAGTGAATAATCTCAGCTGTAACATCGCTGCTACTTTTTCACTGCATTGTGACTGTTATTATCATTTTTTATATCCAGAGGTATATCTTTATCTTTGGGATTCTGTAGTTCTATTCACTCAGATCTGTATATTCATCTATGCATATCAAGTGCTCCAACTCCTAGAGTCTTAAAATCCGGAAGAAGCTTATGTGATGGCCAGAGCCTCATGTCAGCATATCTACAACTAAGTCTGTGAAAAAATAGATAAAGGTGTACTAGAGAACTTAAATGTTACCAATGACGTAAATATTCAAGCAAAAGCATGATTGCAAAAATGCAATATAGCATTTAGATAAATAACTAGAAATCCAAAATATTTATAGGCAAAATAAAAAGTGAGAGGAAGAGAAATGTTAAGGATGAAATGATATTGATTAAATATAAACATATTCCTATGCCCAAGTCTTAGCATGTTACCAGAGTTAATACATCAGTGACAAAGGAAATCCTTAATCATTGTGGAAAGGAAAACTAAACATTAAGAAGATATATCTGGATGGTTTTATAGGTAACCTCCCCAATTTTGGTCATATTAAAACACATAAAAACACAAAAATGCACTCAGTAGAATAACACTGAGCATTTCTTTAAAAATTCAATGAAAGAATTGTGTGAAGGACTGAACAAGATAGAGCCTAACAGTTACTCATTTTTAACAGGCATGGTAGGATTGATGAAAGTGTTCTGGGAATCTGGTTGATTTTAGAATTGTGATGAATCATGATTCTCTGTTCACTCAAAACACATTGTATCAGATCATGATTAGTATGTGTCAGGATACATTTACTCTGCTATTATGTCTGCCAAGAGCATCTAACTATAGAAACAGTGTCATGTGTTGAAAAGAGCATATGTTATAGCGTTGCAATGAGTTAGATTTGAATATGTACACGCACAGGCTATGCAGAGTTTCCTCTCCAATAAACCCACTTGTGGATTTTATCAGATGTTATTTCTAGCATACTATAACCATTTAGTGACACTTAAAAGCAATGCTGGAAACTTTCTTGTAGCATTTCTCTGCTCAATCTGCATGATCCTTCCCTACCTCAGCATATCCAATAAGTTCTTCAGAATTCACTTGTGCATCAGTATGCCTATGCTGTCCACCTCTCAGACTGTTGAAAGAAACAAATGGACATTGCCTGAAAAAAGTGAGAGGCTGTGGGAAACCATTCAAAGACTCAGATTAAAAGCTGGAAGAGAATCAACTGGGCAGAACACAGAATGACACGGAATCAGCACTACAAAGAACAGGTGAGGAGGAACTGGTGTTTTTGATTATTTATAGACTCTACTATTCTCCCCTATTAGTCATTGAAAATACAGAGTATATCTCTCTGTTGTAAATGAAAACATAAGGGAAAGAATAAAGCAGAAAAAGATGATGTTTTTTAAAGCAGAGGGAAAAAAGGGGGCAACTGTATGTCAAAAAGTTAAGTGTTAATGATTTCCAATGAATCTTAAAGAATGTATTTATAGTCATTAAAATTTCAAAGGGTAAGGGACATGCTCTGAAGTTTAGGAGCATAAAGAGAAAATTGACAGAATGAGTCATGAGCAAAGAAGAACCAGAAGCTCTGGAATACTTGGAGTCTATATTTAGATCAAACAATGGATCTACAAAGAGCAAAGGAAAATATTTAATTTTTAAAATACATTGATATATATTTATAATTTACATGTAAAACCCAGGTGATTTGAACTTTTTACAGGATGAAAAGTATTATACATGTGACAGATACCTAGAATTCAATAATACATAATAATTAACATTTAAAATATCACAATGTTACCTTGTTAATTTATTTAGTCTACTTTAAGCATTGCAGACAGATATGAATAAGACATAGTTCTTTCCCAATTATACTAAGAAATAAAATGACAGTTAAATTTAATATTATAACAGATTCAAGGAAGTTTGTTGAAAATGCTTGTGCTATTGGGAAAAAAAAAAAGCAAAACAAAAAAACAACTGATAGATGATAAAATGTTTCCAAGTCTTCAAACGATCTAGTATTGGTATATTAGTTTATACTGGAAAGTAAAAGTAGGACATGGATAAATGGGAGATTACAGACAAAATTTTTAAAAGCAAGCTAAATTATGATCAAAACCAGATTAGAATGGACATGTTTAGATTTTGTGCATAGTAATCTGTTTCAAATTACTACCTTATTTATGTCTGAACTTTAGGTTCTCTGTGGAACTGTGTATTCTCTTGTGTCCCAATTCCCATGGCCACTCTCAATTGGAAGAAGGATTCCAGCAGTCATAAGATTGGTTAATAAGTCCTCGTAAAAGTTTTTTTTTTTATATTGGAAACAAAGAAAACTTCAATTAATCTCTTTCAATGGGGGAAAACAGTAATGTTTTTAAAAATGGACAATTTTTAGGAGCTAAGAGTTACATCCTTGAAAAAAATTACAGATGAAATTGAGAGAGTGGAAATAAGAGAGAGAGATGAGAAGAAACTCAAAGATTCTAGTTAGTATTTAAATCTCTCATTTCAGTTATTTTAAATAAATTCCTACATCAGTTGTATTTATTTATTTAGATCCTTTAGATAAACTGATATCCACTTTTTTAAAAAATTGATTTTGGTTTTATTTTGCTTTGTTGTGAAAAATGTGTTTCTTTATTGTTTTTTGTCTTCACAGTATCATCCCTATTCCTGACATCTGAGGATCAGCGTGATTTGTAAACAATGATTTTCATACATTGGACATGAATAGAATAGATGAACCCTAAGATGCCAAGCTTAGCAATGCACTTCACATCACTTCCAACAGTGCCAGGAATAGGAATAAGCTTGTAACCTGAACCTTTACGATTACTGCTAATCAGGTCTACTGCAACTAGAACAGTCCTCAAGGCACACAATGATAGAATGGAAGTCTCCCTCCTTTATTTAGATTAAAACAAGGAACCATGTATCCCATGCCTTTAATTTCAGGGACACAGGTGACTGAAACTGGAAGACCGCAAGTTCACAGTCAGCTTCAGAAACTTAGATGAGTATTGTCTCAAAACAAAATTTAAAAGGAAGTATGACTCAGTTGCCCTCTCCTTAGTACCACAAAAATTTAAACAAAGAAAAAGAAAAAAATAAAAAGAAAATAAAGCACCTGTCCCTTTCAGAGTTTAGAAGCCCTCTGTCATCTGTGCCTTGACAAAATGGATGAAGTGTTTAGAAGGGAGTAAAAGAAAGAATATTGGTGACATTAATGAGTTGAAAATTGTGTTAGTTTTTCATCACTCTGACCAAAATACCTGACACAAACTACTTGGAGGAGAAAAGGTTTCTACTGACACATGGTTTCAGAGATTTTAGTCCATGGTCAGTCAGCTCCATTGATCTGACCCTCAGAAGAGCCAAACATCATGGTGGAAGGATATGGCAGATGAATGTTTCTCAGATCATGGCCATCAGGAAGAGGAGAGGGAGGGAGGGAGAGGGAGAGGGAGAGAGAGAAAGACACACACACACAAAGGGACCAGGGACAAGGTATAATACCCATATGCACATCTCCAGTGACCTACTTCCTTCAGCCATGCCTAACCTGCCTACAGTTTCCACTTCTTCCCAACAGTCCTTTCACATTATTCATTCAACAAATGGATCAATCAACTGAGGTGGTTATGAGTTCTTATTATCCAATCAATTCCAAAAAGTTCACTTCTGGGTATTGCAACATTGGTGACCAAATCTTCAAGTACACGAGACTTTGGAAGATATTTAGATCTAATCCAGAATAACAGATCAAAACTTAACCTAATCCTGTTTTTGACATTTCGAGTTTGTAGATCATTGACATATTTATTATTTTTAAACATGCTCAAATGAGAATTTCAATTGCTTGCAATTTAACAAATCCTAATGATATATTTAGTTCTTTTTGGATTATATTCACTTGCAATACAAATGATAATATCTCTAGGCATTACATAAGAATTGTATATAAGAAGATTGTGTTATCAATTTGATCTAGCACTCTAGGGCAGGGAAGATTTTAAAAGACATAATAACAAGAAAGGTAGTGTTTGAATTGAAAACCTAGTGTTTTCCTACTCTGTATTGTATCTCATGTACTTTCAGTGTTTCCTTTTTGAGGTGAAATTGTCTTTTTCTGAGTCATTTCATTATAAAATACAGACAATACAGAAAGATTAGTACTTTTCTAAAATCCACAAGGCATTTACAAGAAGCCAGTATTAATATAAAGATCCCTAGATGCATTTATTTGGAAAATGTACTATCCCCATTTTTTCTTTCTTTCCTATCCTTTTAATTTTCTATTTAAATATCAATTTCATATTTTTTAATATCAGTATTTTGGTCAAATGTGCATTATTGACCTCCTTTCTCCTTTTGCATTAATGGAGTTTTATGCCACATATTTTTAAATTTTTATTTATTTATTTTTTTTAATTTTTAAAGACTTCATTTTGATTCATTGTACACCACATTTTTAATGAGACCTTATGCCTTGATAGTGTGTAGTTTGTTCTCAAATGGTCCTAGTTGCTTCCTACTATTTCTTCTCAAATATTTCTTGGGGACTGATAATAATACTTTCAATATGAATGTGTGTATGACATTGAGATGTGTCCCTATCCAGGGCACATAGAAAGAAATGAGCAAGAGTTCTGGGACAACATTAAAAAGAAAAACTTAATATTTGTAAGTCTTGCAGAAAGAAAGAAGATATACACCAATAGCATGGAAAAATTATTCACTGAAATAATAGCTAAAAATTACCACAATCTTGCTAAAGAATTAGATGTAGTAGTATCAAAGGCACTTAGAAATTCAAATTTTTCAGGCCCAGAAAATAAACTCTGCATGATATGTAGTGAAAATCCTCCCAAAAATAAACAAAGGAAGACTTTTAAAAGGTGCAAGAGAAGTGCAAAGCCATTTACATAAAAGAAGACTTCCCACCAGGAGCTCTAAGGGCCAGGAGTCATGAAATTATGTATTTCTAATGCTGAAAGACAGTAACTGTCACTCAGGTCATAATATCCAACAAATCTATCCTTGAGAATAGAAGACAAAACAAAACCTGCTAGAAAAGAAATAAAGGAATTTGTGGTAAGTCAGCATAGCACAAATTATTAGAAGGAATCCTACAAAAGGAAGAAAAAGATTTGAAATAACCAAAAAAGTATGGTAAAGAGTATAAACTTCATTAGAAGACTGAATGAACACAAAAGAAGCCATGATTCAAACATTAGAAATAAAAAAAAAATGTGACAGGAAGTAATATATATCTCTCCACAATAACATTGTGTCTAAAGATCTTAATTCTTCAATGAAAAGAAATAGACTCTCAGACTGAATATTTAAAAATGCCACAAATATACACGATCTCAAGGAAAGATACGTCATTTGCAGATCTTCACAAACTGAAAGTGAAAGGATGAAAAAAGATATTCCATGCAAATGGAATCCAAAAGCAAGTAAGAGAAGCTATTCTCATATTTAATAAAGCAGACTTCAACTCAAAATCAGAAGAGAAAAAGAAGGTTATTTCATAGTGGTAAAGGAAATAATAAAACAAAAAGTTATAATGGTAAATATTTATGCCCCAACTGTTGTGCACTCAGTTTCATAAAACAGTTTTCTCCACATAAACAGTAGAGAAGCTCAGTACACCACTCTCTACAAACAGATCATTAATACATAGAATTACCAGAGACAGAAAATTCAATCTATACTATAGATCAAATTTATTTGAAAGACATATGTAGAATAGTACATTCAACAGCATTGATATGTTCTTTTTACCAGCTCATGTAACTTTCTTCAAAGTTGATTATACAATAAAAAACAAAGTATGTCATGGAAAATAAAAAGGAAAAAAACAAAGTATCTCTTGGATATTTTCAAATAATAATGGAATGAAATAGCATAAAAAACAAAACTACACAGTAAACATGGAGACACACACTTTTAAATGATGAATGACTCATTAAAGAAATCAAGAGGGAAGTTAAAAAATTCTTAGAATCAAATGAATTTCCAAATGCAACATACAAGAATTTGTGGAATACAATGGAAGGTACTACAAAGAGGTAAGTTAATAGACATGGGCACCTACATTAAAATATCAGAGAGATCTCAAATAAATAGCTTAATGAGTCATCTCAAGGCCTATAAAAACAAGTCAGCTCCAAAACTAGTAGAAGGAAAGACATAATAAAAACTAGAACTGAAATTAATGAAATACAGAATAAAAAATACATAAGATCAGTAAGTCAAGGAGTCAGTCCTTTGAAAATATAAATAAATTTAATAAACCTTTGGCCAAATTGTCCAAAAGAAAGAGAAATTTTCTAATTTAAGAAAATTAGAGAAAAAAGGGGTTATTACAATAGAGAAAACTGAACTGACAAGCATAATTTGGAATTCTGATGAAAATTTTAATACATTTCTAATAAACTAGAAAATCTTGAAGAAATGAATACATTTGTAGACACACATAAGCTACCAAACTGAACCAAGAAGTAATGGAATGTCTATATACACCAATAGCAAGTAATGAGATTGAATCAGTATTAAAAAGCCTCCCTCAAAAAAGAACTGACACAAACACATTAAGCTATTCCATGAAAGACAAAGAGTAGAAATGCTTCCAAACTCATTCTATTAAGTCTGCTTCAAAACCACATAAATACACATCAAGGAAAAAATCACACCAATATTTTTGATGAACACAGGTACAAAACATCCTTAGTAAAATTCCTTGCAAATCAAATTCAACAAAATGAATTCATACTTCATGATCAAGATGGTTTCTTTCCAGAGATTAAAGGATGGTTCGACATACACAAATTGATAAATGTAATATGCTGCATAAATAGAACACAGGACAAAAGTCACATGATCGTCTCAACATATCCCTACAAGACCCGTGACATAATTCAACACCCCTTCATGACAAAAACCCTGAAAATACTAAGCATAGAAAGAATTTACTTCAACATAACAACACTGTATTTGACAAACCCAAAGCCAACTCCAGGGAAGAACTGATAGTATGTCTTATTAAATAAGGTACAGGAAAAGGATAACCACTGTCACCTCTCCTATTTAATGCAATACTTGAAATTGTGACTAAAGCAATTAAGCAAGAGAAAAAAGTAAATGGAATAGAAAGAAGAAAATGAGAAGTCAAATTATTCCTAGCTGAAGATGATGTTAGCCTATATTAAAAAGGCCTTAAACATTCCACATGAAAACTTCTACAGCTGATAAATAATGTATCAAATAAGTAGGATATAAAATCAACATACAATAGTTCATAACTTTTCTACATACCAATAATAAATCAGGAAAACAACTCCATTCATACTAGCTTTAATAAAATAAAATACTTCAGAATAAATCTAACCAACAAGGCAAAAGACCTTGTCAAAAAAAAAAACAAAAACTAAAGAATGTTTAAAAAATTGAAGAAGACTCTAAAGGATGGAATATTCTCCCATTTTCATGGAGAGACAGAATTAATATTGATAAAATTCACATTAGCAAAAGTATGCATCAATACAAATTGAATTCAATTCAGTCCCCATCAGAATATAAACAACAGTCTTCACAGAGCTAGAACCAAAAAAGAAACTTACGATTTCATATGGAAGAACCACAGACCAGAATAGTCAGAGCAAATCTCAGCATAGAGATCAATGCTAGAGATAACACAACACTCAATTTCAAATTATGCTACAGAGTCATAGTACAATATAGTATAGTAGTACAACACTGGCTTAAAAATGAACAGGTAGAGTAGCAGAATAGAATAGAAGACACAAAGACAAATGCTCACAAATACAGTCACCTAATTCTTGACAAATGTGCCAAAAACATAGTGAAGAAAGGATATCCTTTTTAATAAATGGTTGCAGGAACACTGGATAACTATTGTAGAAGAATGAAAGTAGCTAATACCTGTCCTTGTGCGTAAAAATCAGTTGAAATGGATGAAACACCTAGGAAGGCCAGAAACTTTGCAATTGTTGGAAGAAAACTTAAGATCAATTCTCTAACATGCAGGCAAGGCAATCACTTTCTAAATAAGACAACTATAGCTCAGGAAATAATAAGAAGATTCAATAAATGAGATGATATCAAACTTAAAAGTTTCTTCAAGGTAAAGAAATAAATAATAGCATGAAGGGATCACCTATAGAATAGAAGTAAAATATTTGCTGACTTCTCCTCTCATGGAAAATTAATGTACAAAATTATTAGATAAAATTAGACAAAATTAATGTATAAAGTTACATTATTAAATCTAAGGAATTATTAGAACTCAATAGCAAAAAAATTTCAATAATTGGGAAAATAAGCTGAATAGATAATTCTCAAGATAGAAAGTAATGATAATCAGCATTTATATGAAAAGTATTCAACATCTTTAGACATCAGCAAAATGCACATCAAAACTACATATTCTATCTCACTCCAATGAGAATGACAATCATCAAGAACACAAATAGGGGGCTGGGGCTATAGCTCAGTTGGTAGAGTGCTTGCCTCACATGCACAAGGCCCTAGGTTCAATCCCCAGCACCACCAAAAAAAAAAAAAAAATCAAAAATTGACTTGGTCCTTGTGAAGTGAAGGTGGTACTTCTTCCCATTCTTTTCTCTACTTAAAGAATCTATTTATCCCTTCAAAGACCAGTTCAACTTCCTAAGCCCTTGGGAAGCCTTCATCAGCTCCTAAATTTGCTAAATTTGTCCCTCTTCCTCAGTTCTCCCAAAGCATTTGGTTCATCTCTCTAGCATAGAATGCACCAGGGGTATAAAAAAAAAAAAGAACACAAATAACAATAAATACTGGTGAGGATAAGATGAAAATGGAATTTTTATTCACTGTTGGGGGAAATTTAAAATTACTACAGTCACTATGGAAATCAGTATGGAGAGTCCTCAAAGAACTTCAAATAGAACTACTATCTGATCCAGCTATACCACTCCTTGGTATATACCAACAAAAGTTAAATTCAACATATTTTAGGATGTGTGCATACCCATGCTTATCACAGCACAATTACAGTCACATTCTCAGGTGTCCATCAGCAGAAGGATAGATTAAGGAAATGTCATACATGACAACACACACACACAAACACACACACACACATAGTGGAATTCTATTCACCCATGAAGTTAAAGAAATTATATCATTTGTAAGAAAATAGATGGAATCAGAGAGTATGAAGTCAAGAAAAATAATCCAGAATAAGAAAGAAAAGTATACCATCCTTTTCCTCATATGTCAAAGCGGGAGGAAGGAGTACAAGGAAAAGTGATGCCAGGACAATGAAAGTGAGACATTGCAGAAGGGAATTGGGAGCAGTAGGAAACTTGGGGAAAGGGTAGGTAGTATGGAGTGAATTTGAGCAAGTCATGTTATAGGCATAAATGAACATGACACCACAAAGCCCACCATTCTGTAAAATCAATGTGCACCACCAACAAAAATAAATGGATGACATTTAACAGGATTGATAAATGTGTGACTTTATACAAACTGAATATATTCACTTTACACCAAATGGATAAAGAACAAAGCAAATGATCAATGACTAAACACAGCAGTGACAATAAGAACAAATTCAGGGATCTGTCTCTTTCCATGAAGGGCTATTGAACGTTTTGAGAGTGCAATTACAGAGCTTGCCCATGTTTGAAGAGGACCGGGAGGCACTGTTTTGAACACTGTGGAGGAGCACTGAGCTGGTGGTGAGTGGAGAGTTAGTGAGGAAAGGGAAATGTAGATGGATCCTGGGTAAAGTCTGCAGGCAACAATTTCCTGATGCACTTATTATATGTACTGAGGAAAATA
The DNA here is from genome assembly GCA_020662805.1 of Glaucomys volans. Lineage (NCBI taxonomy): Eukaryota > Metazoa > Chordata > Mammalia > Rodentia > Sciuridae > Glaucomys > Glaucomys volans. The sequence goes on from JAJEJO010001723.1 coordinate 110,070, forward strand.
ATTGATTCAAAAATGAATGCAAATTTATTGACTGTATAACAGGAAATATGGAATGAGCATTAAAGCTATTATACAGGGGATTTAACATCATGCCCAGGATTTCCACTAGGCTGAATTAAGTGTGAGCATACTGTTCCCCAAGACGAAACCTGAGTCATGTACTTCTTTCTCTTCCAGAATTTCCAGACTTGCATAGGGTCTTGCACCTGCTAGAAGAATCTTCCCACAAATTCACTTCCTTACTTAAAGATTTTTACCCAAATTGCATGAAATCTGTCCTGGCTTCATTGCTTGTCATTGCAAATAATACACCACTCACACTTCTTATTTTCCTTTCATACTAATTACTTTTCTCCTAGTAATTATCTCTAACAAAATTCTCTTTTAAAAAGCTTTGTATGTTTGGTATTATCCTATAGCATATTAATAAAAACTGTCTAAGGTAGAATCCATCCACCACCACTTAAAAGTTGTGCATTCTTCAACAAGTTACAAAACCTTTTTGTACTTAGGATTCATACTATACAATCAGGTTAGTAATCATTAAAAGTGACTGCGTTGGTATTAGAAATACTTACATATCGATTCATGTCAAACATAAATACCAAATGAGAATAATAATTAACATAATTAAGGAAGGAAACTACAAATGTTCCGGCAATGCCTCTCCTGGGTATATAGTTACATCAAATGAAATTAGTATGTCTAAAAGACATCCGCACTCTTATGTCACCGTACCCATAAACAAAATAACGAATAAATAAGAAAAACAAAAACAAAAACTAAGATTCCATCAGCTGATGAGTAGGTAAAGAAAATTGTAGTACTTACACACAATGAAATGCTCTTCAGCCATGAAAAAGAAAAATGAGCTCTCCTGTGTGCCAAGTTTGATAAAGCTGAAGATCATTGGTAAGCGAAATAAGCCACACACAGAGAAATAAGTAATGCCTGATCTCTCATGTAGAATATAAAAAGGAGGCTTCAAAGAAGTTGAGAGTACAATGGTGAGTCTCAGAGGCTGAGTAGAGTAGGAGGGAGGAGGAGTTAGATAAAGGTTGATCAGTGAGTTCCGTAACAAAAACAAATAGCAAAATCGAGTATTAAATTTCTAAGGGTTGGAATAATAGACAATGTATTCCACTTTGTTCTATGTTCCTTAATTTTATACCTTTTATCAATGGTGATTTTGATTAGGAAGGAAATAACAAGTGTGTTTTATAAAATATATTTGGTCCAGAAGAGATTCTAAGACTAAGAAATAACAATTCCAATTAAACACAAGACCAAGAGGAAAGTAAACTGACAAAAAGTTTCATATCAAACATTAAGCTTAAACTGAGAATTAGGGTATGAATTCTTTCTATCATCCATTTCTAGACGATGATTCATGGACTATGTGACAAAATTTTAATACCTACTATGTGCTGAAGTTAGTCTGAGATGCATTTAAGAAGGGATGTATTATTCCAGTTCCTTTAGTACAGGAATGTAAGCAAAGTCATTACCATTATACAGATGCCAAGCCTATGTATTTGAGAAGGCAAATGAGAGGTTGTCTTTAAAAGCTGTGGATTAAGCATTTAAATGCCACATTTTTTTTATACAGAAACTATCATTTGCTTTCTCTATTCCAGAAAAGATTCCTTTTTTTAATATAATACTTCATCAAATGAACTTGATTCACACACAGATCAGTTTTCAAATCTTACTTCTTGTCGTTAGAATAATGAAAAGCATTATTGAGCAAATACCTTTCTTGGTTCATTCAGAAATAATCTATATTAGTAAAAATACATAAAAACAAATGACACTAGAACACTTGTTTTAGCTATCTAGAAACACTATATGAAACATTATTTTATACTTTTGTGAAGCATGTAAGAAATTATAATGATGGTAGCAAAAGTTATGACATTATAAAGTTATATCTCCTCTAATTTTGTGGGGTTTTGTTTACAGGTAGACACATGTACACACAAAAACTGATGTGTAAGTTCTGGAAGGTAGGGGCCATACTTTAACCATGTAATAATTTTTCTAAATGTTAAAGATATTAAATACATTAATAATTAATCTTAAAATTAAATGCATTTGTCAATTTTTCTGAGATTATTTAACTTCGGCTTTTATCAGTTTGATTACTATCAGGTCCCTTGCTTTAAATAGTTGGATCAAAACGTGCAAACACACACACACACACACACACACAGTCTTTATGCCAATTCCATAGACTAACCAATAGAAGTATTTCTTTATACTCTGTTGAAAAGAATTTTTGTTTTTGCAACAATCTATACAGAGTAAGTGCATTTATGTTTGTCTATGTGTGTGAATGAATGGAGCTCACAGAACACATTTGTTATAGAATGCCTTCATCACACCTGAACACATATGCAGCTTGACATCACAGCAGATAATGCATCTTTGACAGCACAATTTTTAAAGTATTTTTAAATGTTTTTATTACTTTATAATTTAAATGAGAATAGGTTTTCATTCTGTTTCTTTTTTGAATTATACTTTTCTGTCTAATTCTTGTCATTTTCTCTCTTTAAATTGGATATGTTATACTTGTTTAATATTTTGGTGAACTTAAATAATTTGTATTTTCTTTACTTAAATGCATTTATAGTTATTCATTTTTATCAAAAAAATAATTTTTAACCTGGAAAATGGGAATGGAGGATTGTCTCAGACAATCTTCTGTACTATGGTGAAAAAAAAAAAACAAAACAACTAGAATAGTTTTTTGAAAACTTTAAGGATTTACCAAAATCTTGTGAACAATCCCAGGAATGTTTATTCAGAACAGCTCAATCTTGCAAAAAATGATGAGTTGTGTGGTATTTTAACATGCATTGTTTCCATCTCTACAGCTCCGCAGTAGCATTCAGACCAAAGACGCTACAGTCTCAGTGACCAGTAGCCAGAGAGACAGAATATCATAGGAGATCCTCTAAGTCCCCATTGTATGCAACAGACATTATTTAATCTGTCTGTGACTTTCTTAGAGAGCAAAGACTTCCAAAGCTGGTCTTTACTTGACACACATCAGAGACTGCTGTCCAGATATAATTTTTCCTGGAGACTTTTGTCAAAACAACAGCAATTCTTTAGCATTATATCTACCTGAGGGAATAAAAGCAGTTAGGTAATCCCCGGAATTTGGGAGGTTGAGGCAGGAGGATCCTATGTTCAAAGCCAGTCTCAGCAAATTTACAAGGCCCTAGATAGTTTAGTGAGAACCTGTCTCAAAATAAAAAATAAAAAGGAAAAAAAGAAAGAAAATATTTGGAATTTTCTCTCCATAGGGAAATTTAAAATTTTCTACTACATTCCTTTGATTGGAATACATTCCTTTGGTACCTTCTGAGCAGTCCACAGGCTCAGCTTGAGGCTGTGCATGTGACCAAGATTGTAAGCATATTCAGGAAATATCTGAAAAGTCCCTACACTCTCAATTTCATGTGGTGGTGAAACTCCACCTAGGAGAAGAGAAGATATTCAACATTGTAAAAGGCCTGCACACTAGTAGTGAGCAATGACATAAGCACTAAGCCCTAGTGCTTAAAGGAATCAATTAAATTTCAGTATCTTTTCATCATTAGTTGGCCACCAAGGAAAATGGGCAGAGACTTAACTGACCTGAAAATAGGTCAGAAAAATTATCAAAACAAAAGAATAATAAACAGCAAAAAAATCCCCAAAAAAACAGGTAAGCAGGACTATATTAATTCTTGACTATCCCTGTTGTATTACTTAAAATGTGAAATTTTCATGAAATGTGAGAGAACAAGAAATTATAACTCACACACAGAAGGAAAGCAGCCAACACCACCTTCCCAAAGGAAGCCCAAACATGTAGTAGATAAAGACATTGAATCAGCTATTTTAAATCTGTTCAAGTAACCAAAATAAGTCAAATCTGAAGAACCAAAGGAAGGAGGAAAATGGAGTATTGTCAAATGGAGAATAAGAGTGAAGACTTAATAACAAAAAAGAGAGAAAATAAAAATCTTCAGTTTAAGAGGAAAAGATCTGAAATGAAAATACCAGTAGAAGGACTTGATAGAAGGTTTATACTGATGGCAGATTTATCAAACTTAATGATAGGTCAATTGATATGACACAATCTGAGAAATAAAGGAGAAAAGAATATAGAATAGAGTAAGATAATCAGACTCAGAGAACTGTGGAAGAGTGCCAGACATATCAATATTCACAAACTGGAAGTCCCAGATGAATGGGAGACATAAAAAGGTCAAAAAGAATATCTGAAAAATACCAGATTAAAATTTCCCAAACACAATGAACATAAGGTAAATTCGGTCATCTAAGGGACATGATAGCTCCAAATAAAATATACTCAAAGACAACATCCTAAATCCGTCAAAATCAGACACTTGAAATAAAAAAATCAAAGAATTCTGGAAGCAAGGAGGTAAAGAACTCATACTGCAACAAGGATATTCATAAGATTCACAAGTAACTCCCCTAAGAAACCAAGGTGGTAGAGAAGGACGTAGACTGACATGTTCCAATTGCTGAAAGAAAAGTAACAGAATAATTCTCTCTTACAAAGTAGTCCTTTAAAAATGAAGATGAAATTGACATCTTCAGGTAAACAAAACCTAAGAGAATTTACCAGCAGACCAGTTCTTATGAAAACTAAAGAGCCAATCAAGCTAAAATGAAAGTAAACCAGATAGTAAATCATACCTATATGAACATATACAAAGCACTAGTAAAGGTAAGTGTATAGGTTAATAGAAAGATGGTATAAATAAATTTTATGTGTGCCACCTTTTCTCCTATATTATTTAAAAATAACTGCATAAATCTATAATTAAACATCTACTCTGGTGTGTAAGTACACCAATTGGATCGTACAAAAATAAAATCACAAAAGAAGTTGAATGGAATGAGTTATCTAGAAGCAAATATTCAAAAAATATAGAAAGTTAGTTGGAACTGATGTGATCTAGATTCTTATAAATTAACATGGTAACTGTAATCCCCAAGGCAATCAGTAAGAAATTAAAAACATTATATGTATTACTACATGTGTCTATATATAATGTATATATTAATCCAAAAATGAAATTCATAACAATTCTTCTTTCTATAGCATCACACATTTTAAATACTTACAAATTTAACAGAATAATTGCAAAGTTGCCACAACAAAAACTATGGAACATTAAAGAAACTTAAAATATAAACAAATGAAAAAAAATCCTGTATTTGTGAATTTGAAAACTTAATAATTTAAACACTGCCACACACTGCAGTTTCAATGTGATTGCTGTCAAAATCCCAGATGTCATATATATATATATATATATATATATATACACATATATACACATATATTTTTTAACAAAAATTGACTAAATGAGTCTTGAATATCCTCTCTTCTTCCTCTTTCTGCCTCTCTAAACAAAGATGGAACCTATTGGACTCTATCTTTTCACATACACTTGTCGCATAAATTTAATTTCTTTGTTCCAATATTTTTATGTACTATATTAGAAATTATCCATTCCTTTAAGTTCCTTCAGAAATTAGTACTAAACAATTAATTTAATACTCATTGTATAAATACTTTGTTTACCACATGGATGTGTCCTGATGCTTATTTGTGGTTTTGGGAAGAAAGGGAAATGCAAGAAATAATTTTTCTAACACCATCAGCACCACAGTATCCTCTACTTTTAAACAGGGAATTTTCAAGCAAAGTCAAGCTCACATCACCTACAACAGGATTCTTCTATTCATGGGTGGACACTTAAAATTGATCTGATCCTTTACAAGTATATATCCCTACAAAGGAAAATTCCTGTTTGAATGAGTCTAAAAAAAGAAATGTGTCTTTATTAAACCGAGAGAAATAGCTTGATATTCATCTCTAAGTAAAATAAATAAGTTTTTTTACTTATCTCAATCAATAACCTGTGAACTTTTATATTTCATATTGAATACCTACTTAAAATGATGAGGGGATTGTCACTTAGAGGGCAGTTAAAAAGAGGACTAGAAGATGATATATTCCAAACACTAAAATTTTATTTCTATATGCCATAAATGCAAAATGACTAGCAATGTGACCCCGGTACTTCTTTAGAATTCAGTATTTTAAATGTATAATAATTTGACATGTATTGAAAACTTTGCATGTCATGAAAAGTGTATTTATTTTTATTTGTTTTGATATCTGCCTCAATTTTTTGAATAAGTAATTATGCTTTATCAGATTACCTTATGCTGGGATGTCAACATCATTTCTGCCCTTTAAAGAAAATAATTTAAAACTTCAAGTTGTGTTTCCCTAGCAGATAATGTTTTATAAGAAAAATAACTTTAAAGATGAATAGAAATTTTACTTTATTCTCCCTTTGGGTAATACACTATGAAGGAGACTGCTGGTGAAATCAAAGATTAAGAAATAATAAGCAGGGGTACAGGTATGTCCTCTCTTTACTGTTCTCCCTAGTTAATACTGAATTACCTTAAGGTCTCTTATGATAAGTGCATGAGACCCTGAGCTTTCTCACTTAATTGGTTCCCACCTGCCTGAGTGCCTTATACCCTTTGTGTCCCACTTTATCAAACTTAACTGTTTCCACCCCAGCTATCTAAAATTAGAGCAATCTGATATTCATTTCCTATTAACTCAAGTAATATATTCCTACTTAGTGTAATAACTCAGTTGTAAATAAAGACAGATTCCTTAGCAATTGGTTAAGAGATTTATGCCAGGAATTAAGAATATAATATAGATGAATTCAAATAAAATCATTTTGTTTTAGGATTGTGTTGAAATAAAAACTGAAGATGAGTTACCAATAGTTGTCTCTGAAATCTGTCCGCTGATAACTGGTGGTCAGTGTGCTTAGTCTGAGACACATTGACTTATCTCACAAGCATTTTAAAATAAATTGAAGCTATCCAATTCTAAAACCTCTTGCCGTACCATTGTGAATGTTAAAAATAGTAAGTATATTTTCATAATTGCTGTGTGGGTTGCTAAATATCTGTGGTCTCTGAAAGTGATTGGGTATACACACATATATATCTATATCTATATATATGTATATACTCACACACATGTATATACACATACATACATACATATTCATCGATCTATTGACATATACTTGTGCATGTACACACACACACACACACACACACACGCACACAAATTAATTGAAAAATACATCCTGAAAGGCTATGATCTCATCATGCAGGGAGGTTTGTACAATGTGAATGTGTGCCTATGATCCTAAGGCACAGTATATATTGTTTTCTGGCATGAGACAGGCATCTGACAAATTGAAGGCATTGTTGTTAGTACTACGTAAAGTGAATACTACATGTTGTTGATAAGTGTTCCTCTAATAATAATAAATAAATTACAAAGGTTTGTCCCTTCTAGATAGCATATTACCACAACAGAGTTAAAATTAAGAGAATCCTCTGAAAGGGTAAGTGCAGACTTTAATGATCCAGTGAGAGAAATATTTTACTTAGGAATATATTGAATGCCCTTTACCTCACATTGGAGCAGTTGTATTCTCTATATATAGTTGGCTCAGTGGCTGCTTTAAATTTACATATTTGTGTGTTCTTTTTAAAATTATGTCGTTTTTATTCCAATGAATGTTAAAAATGTATAATTTTCCTTTATTATAGCAATACATAGCCATACAAAATTGTAGTTCTTTTGCCAATTTTTGCATTTTGAACTTGTCTTTAATCATCTCTGAATTAACATTTTGTCATACATAGAAAAAATGCTACAGTTCTATATGCAAGAGATTATAGATTTATTAAGATACATGTCCTTTATAGTACTGTCCAATGCCTACATTTTTAAATGATTGTTTTGCTGATAATTATATTTTATTATTGATATGTAATTATGATCTGACAGTGAATTGCTATGAATCATATACCTATTTAAACAGGTCTTCAGAAGATTGAGATGTACTCAAATATATATCTGTGGGTTGATAACTTTGGTATCTAGTTTTCATATATTTAATAATAAAATATTAAAAAGAAGTTCAGGAGTTAATCTTAGTCGGCAAACTAGAACGTACTCTTATTGGTGCTATCAAACAAAAGTATCAAATTCTGTTCTTTGCAATTTGGAGTCAATTTGTCTGGAACAACCTTTTATCACAAAACCTTAGAAAATTTAGATGAAATGTTTCTTTAAATTTCTTGAGAGCATGAGAAGTTTTAAAAGGCAGTAAGGACCTGAAAAGGCTATGATTCACCCCAAAAGGAAAGAGAAGACATATGTGATGCTAATATTTTCTCCAGGACAAAATAGGCAAATCTCAAATGGAAGAAAGCAAGAAAAATTCTCGAGTATCAGAGTTAAAGAAAAAGAAAAACAAAACAAAACCTGAAGCTGAATGCCTGCAGAAAAGTTGGGAATCTGGTAAAATCATCAGAATCTTATATTATGAATAATTTGTCATTTAAGATGATAAAACTTTAAATTACTTCAATTGATTTTTTAAATGTTTAAAGCAATACTTTGAGAAAAATTAAAGAATAGATTGGAAATACAAATATTTTTATTAATGCCTAAATATTTAAAAATACACATAGTTTGATGAGAAAATAAGAAAATATAAACAAATTAATGCAAAATTCAGAAATTTAAGAAACACTAAATTTTAATAAAACCAAAACTCAAAAGATTGGTTTGAGCACTCTTGAACAGACAACTAATGAATTGAAAATGTATTAGAAGACATGATCCAGAATGAATCATAAAGGGATAGAATTTAGGAAATCATAGAAAAGTATGTAAGAGAAGTACCAGTCACATAATGACAGAGAATGAAATACTTGCAGTTTGTATCAAGAGATGATATGTAAGCCCTGTGTACATACCAAGCATTAAATTCATTTATATTGCTGATAATAGCCAATGCATTTTTGTAATAGATATTCCATTCCTGTAGTGAATGCAGCTATTCCATTAAAAGTTCTCAGAAATATCCTCATTTGGAAAACATCCACATATAATTTTGTGGCTGCTTACATTTTCTCTCTCTCTCTTTCAAACGCATACACACACGCACACACACACACATACACACACATACACACAAGCAACTATGCATGAAATATGCTCAAATATGAAATTTATGATAAGAAATATATGTGTTTGGGGTGGTGAATTGTGTGTTCGTCCTTGTGGTCTCATTATCATCGAGGATCGATTTCTCCCAATCTGTTTTGAATCCCACAGCATCGCTGTGTAATTTAGACCAAATAAGGAAAAATGTGGGTTTTCTGAAGTTGTATAGTTAATAGTGAGTTGTAGTAACAGGTCATTGCAGTAATCTCTTCTGTTACTTAAAGTTACAAAGAACTTCCTCTGTGAACCTGTAAACCTTAGAACCTGCTCAGAACTTTCTAATCTGATTAAAAGACACACAGAAAGAAAGAATCTCTTTGTCCAGGAAATGCAACAGTTGTGAGCAGGGAGAATAACACTATTCCTCACTTCTAGGGCCCATTGCTTCTCCAGTTAAGCTGACTGTTTTGCAATGAAAGTTGATTTATATATTCATAGTTTCTATTTGCTTAAAATCTTTTATTCAATACTGGATGGCCATTTCAGCTATATTTATACACATGTAGTTACTCATTTTGTTTCTGAAAACACTAAAATGAACAATGAATTTTATTACTGAAATATGAATTCTTGGCCTGATGTAGCATTTAATCTTTGATTTTACTACAAGTCACTGGATAGACCTATTGTAAATTTCCTCATTGGTGATAGGGGAAGTGTTCCTTCCAGTTCTAAAATTTAATCATCTTCAGGTAAATTATGTGCTGCTTTCTGCTTTTCAGCCAGTTCCTTGGTATTGTTTTATATTCACTTGTAATTCAGATGTTCAGATGAAATTGAACATTTAATGCTTCAATTCAACTTTACAAAGAATGAATTATGAAAGGAAATAAGTCATGTGTCAAAAAATAAGGAAGAAAAAATAAATTATTATTTTGATGCCATTTTATATTTCCTATAATTACTTACATGAGTGATAGTGCAACATAACATAGCACATTAACTCTAGGTAATCTCAGTTTACCAAAATGAGAGTTTTGTTTTGTTTGGTTTTGTTTTAATCTTACCACTGCTTTACTGTACCAAGCAGAAGTTGTTGCCTGGAGACAAATTGCAGCATCTGAAGCTTGATATCATCTATGATATTGTCTAAAATGAAGGAACATCACATACCAAGTTGCTTATTACAGTAAAGGTTTCCTGCTTTTCTGAGTCAAATTAGAATTATAAATGTAACCAAATCTAATAAAAATGAAAGCTATGTTTCCATAACCTACTTACTAATGTACACACAGTAGTAATACAACGTTTCTTAAAAAATCATTTGAAAATTTGTAAAATACAAACTACTGATCACAAAGAACCAATAATGCTTAAGTATTCTGACTTCTAAAAATGCAAAGGAAAAAGAAAGCTTGAAAATACCTAACTGTCAGCCAGTGTGGTTTCAGATATCAATTTTTGAGACATGCTGCTATTTTTAACCACAATATTAATACAAAACTTTAGACTGGTTTTAAATTTGAGAACCACATTTATTTTGACCTGTCTTCAAGTTGAAGTTAAATTGGAGAATATTTTAAAAAGAAGATCCATTGCTTAATAATAGTTCTGGAAACACCACTGCTGTTATTGAATTTTAAGCCTGGAAGAAGAAGAGAATATTAAATAAATGTAATAAAAATATTACAACAATTTTGATGCATTACAATATACTTGACTTTGTAATATAGAGTTTTCTTATTGTGTTTTGAATGGTGTCATTTTCCTGAAGAGAGAGAGAAAGAGAGAGAGAGAAAATGAGAGAGAGCATGAGGACAAGAGTGAGTGAGTTAGATAGGCAGTGAGAGAAAGAGTGAGAGTAAGAGAGGGAGAGAAGGAAAAAAAAGGGCAGAAGATGGTGTGGAAGCCTCTTTTGAATGGTGTCGTTTTCCTGAAGAGAGCGGGAGATTCTTATAGTGTTTTAAATATTAGCTGGCATATATCTCCCTGAAATCTTATTAGTTTTCTGTTTTACCTGCATTCTTTGCAAGTGTTGATTGAAAAGTGTTCAAAATGACATCATTATCCTGTGTACATGCATGATTACACAAATTGTATGAATCTACATTGTGCACAACCACAGAAATGAAAAGTTGTATCCCATTTGTGTACAATGAATCAAAATGCAGTCTGTAAAAATAACAAACAAACAAAACAGTAATAACTAACTAAATAAAATTTTTAAAAAGTGTTCAACGTGGATCCTCTGAGTTTTAGGACAGAAGTGGTGATAGATCCTAAAAAAGAAAACAAAGCAGAAAAAAGTAGAACTTTTGAAGTAAGAATTTATGTATGATCAGATCACTAAAACAGTAGACCATGAGTTTGTTTTCCGTGTAATCTTTGTTTAAGAATAATGTAAACACCATTCAGGGATAGAATGACATGACTGAAAATATTCCCGAGAAAGATGCAAATATGTTTTATAGTTTTGTGACACTCATGCATATACTATTTAATGAAAACTTTATGAACACCAATATGTATATACATTTTATAGAATTATGAGAAGAAACTTCAATTGTCTTTGTTACTAAGTCTATTCATCAAGGTACATGGGATATAAATAATTTGATAATGAGTTTAAGAAAAATGTTATATTGCAGTTGAAATAGTTTGTTCATTTTAAGATTATGGATGCCACAAAATCATAACATGAAAAATGAGTATAGTTTATAAGTCCATTATTATGAATAACAGAATAATAGATAATCCCAGATTTCTATATTCTAATAGGTCATGGATGATTGACATATCTATAGTTCTAATGTAGCAGATATTGTTGATGCTGTGTTTTGAATCATTTCATTCCACTATGAGTTCATCTGTAGGTATGCAACCCTTACTTTGGAAGGCAGTCAGCACCATATTCAGCATTGCATGCCCTTGCTTTTCTTTTTCATAGTGTTATCTAAGATAACAATATCTGGTGATGGGCAAGTACTACTTTGAAATTTAGGGGCATAATACAGTTGGGACTTCAGCTAACAGGAGATTAGAATCAATGAACAATATCCCAGTCTTAAAATGGTAATGATCAGAAATGTGTCCCACACAATTTCTCAGAATGCCCTTATAGAATTGTGGTCAGGTTGCTCACCTCAATAATTTGTTCATTGACACATTTTGCTGGATTAATTCCTTTCTTTCCTTCACTCACTCTCCCACTCTCTTGAGTGTTTTTGAGGTCCTTTCTAAGCAAAATAGCTGCTTGAAAATCTTTTAAGAAAATGTTTAAATACATTGCACATCACAGAATGCAAGCTGATGGGGAAGTATAGAAAGAAAGGCAATATGTGATAGCACCATCATAATAAAAGCCTAAGTGTCAAATAAAAGCAACTTTATAAGGAAGAAATATCACATATGTATCAGATATGTGAAAATGGTAGGAAACACTGGGACAACAAAGGACAGGAAGGTCATTGACGCAATATTAGAAGTATTACTGCAAAGATCATATGAAATATTCAAATTGGGATCTTGTTTGCTCAGTCTAAGAAATCCCATATTTCTGAAAGAAATGCTTTGAGTATGATAATGTTGAGTGTTCTGTGCTTTATATTCTATTTTTCTTTCAATGGTAGATTAAGATTTATCTGGATAGCATCCCCCCAATGCCTCTGTACACAATTTTGACATATTCGTAAGTGTATGAAGCAAAGGGCTTTTCTACTGTCACATTGAAAAGTTATGCCTATCAGAAAGCCAAAAGACCAGGCAGAAAGAGGATCATACAAAAATGAGGTCAGGATATGTTTTCACAGGTTAAAAAAAAGTCCATCAAAATACAATGAGTCAGAAGAGACACTGTTAATGATCTGAAGGATGTTCTAATTCACCCATTGTGTTAGAAATTGTTAGCAGGAGTAATGCCAAATAAGTCTCCAGAAGAGGCTACTTCATGCTTCACTGCACAACTTGGAACAGAAGGAAAGAGATGACCAGGTGGGAATGACTGTTGAAGCTTGTACTGACAAATCACTCAGAAAGTAACATTAGAAAACAAATTCTTCTTTTTTAAATGATTTTATTAGTGTATTAAAGTCATTTATATTAGTGGCGTTCATTCTGATATATTCATAAATGCATAAAATTTGATCCATGTCAATACCCAATACTTGACCTTTCCCACCCTTCTCCTTCCTCATATCCCCTTCATCTACTCTACTGATCTTCCTTATGTTCATTTATTTATTTTAATTGGTGCATTATAATTATGATATGTTCAGACATGCACATAACATAATTTTGGCTATTTCACTCTGCATTTTCTTACCTTTCTACCCCACCCAGATATTCTTCCTATATTCTAGTGTTCTTCCTTCTATTATCATGTAATATCTATTTTATGTTTCTTATTTCTCTCCAGCTTCTACTTCTGAATGAAAGTATTCAACCATCAATATTTTGAGTCTGGCTTACTTAGCTCAGAAAACTGTTCTCCAGTTTCATCTATTTATCCACAAATGATGAAATTTGATTCAAATAGCCAATTATTACATGAAAAATACTGAATATCCTTATCAATTATGGAAATTCATATCAAAACTACAAGATTTCATCTTACCAAAACTGGAATGGCAAGCATCAACAATATAAATAATAATAAATTCTGCTGAGGTCCTAGGTGTGGGGATGTAGGAAGAAACCACTGAGCCACATGGTCTCCTAGGCTGCAGAATAGGACATTCCTGAGGAAAACCTCCGAATTATACAGGCCTGGGAGGCAGACTTCCCAGGTGATTAGACCCACCAGGGGGCCACCTGTCTCAGAATAGCTTCACTCTTCCTTATGTCCCCCTCCCCTTGTGTGACTGCGTAACCTCAGGCTGAGCCACCCACCAACTATCAGGTTTCAAGCTTTGTTCACTGATTCACCTGGAGTATATAAAGGGCTGCACGTTCACATTAAATTTGAGACTATATCATCGAACGTGACTTCCTGGAGTGTGTGTGTCTTTTACTCCGTCTCGCTCACCCCCTCTAAGGGAGACCAACTCGTGTTGCCACAGTTGCAACAGATACAACTGCAACATGTAGGGAAAATGGAACACTTCTATTTTGTTGATGGGACTGCAAATTTGTAGAACAACTTTGGGAAGCAGTGTGGAGATTCCTGAAAAACTTAGAAATGGAACCATTAAATGATCCAGCTATCAGTCCTTGGTATCTATCCAAAAAAGCTATAATTAGTATAACAATGATGCATGTATAACAAGGATTTTAGCAGCCCACTTCACAATTGCCAAGTCATGGAATCTGTCTAGGTGTTAGTCAACAGAAGAATAAAGAAAATATGATACATATAAACAATGAAAAATTAACCAAGTATTTGAACCAAGAAGGTAAAGAAATCCTTAATCCAAGCACACTCAAAACTCTTTATTTTTCTACTTTAATAAAAAAGATAATAATATTTTCCAGACTTTTTAAAAGTGTACTTGTTATGATTATTAATAACCATGTATTCAATTATTTAAAATTAGCAAGATCATTGATAGATTAAAGTTATACATTTGGTCTATGGAGAAGCAGAGTCATGTCTGAAGGCATATGCTATTTAGGTCATACCATAAATATCTTCTTTCTATAAAACATAACTGTTTCCATACATCTCCTATGTGCATCTATGCATCCAATTATTATTTACCAATAAATCCGCATATATATCTATTATCCATCACTCACCTACCAAGCTTTCTGTGAATCTTCCTGAATAGCAGGATCCTACAGCATGACTCACCTCTGCCAATTATCTCATTTGTTGATCATTAAACTGATTCAAAGAAGTGTTTGCATAGTGAGTCACTGCCAGAATAATGGGAAAGACTGGGTGGGAGTCCTACTTATCAGTAGAAAGTTATTCAAATTCATCACCCAGAAGCACTGAGAGTTTAAGGGAGATTCATAAAACATTCTACCAGAGCTGACATGTATGCTGCAACCACAAAGTTTTGAATTCTTAAGCAGAGATGTAGATGCGGAGATCTGGGAGAAAGAAACATGTATCTCAAGCAGAGGGTGATTTTTGTAACTGGAGCTCTAAAACATCAATAGAAGCAAAGTAATTGTACTACTGTATCAGATCCAGTATACGTGAGAAATTATAACACAAGTTTAGGGAGGGATAGAAATCCTAAGTTTGACATAGGAGACGACAGTTTGGAGTAGAGCTGAAGAAAATCAAAATTGCCATGAATACTAACAGTCTTGAGCACTATAATTATTAGCAGTGTTCAGCTTTCAGAAAGAGGGGCTTGCTGCTTTCCACATTGATGAGATTGGTGGTGCTGATTAGGTTTTATTTTGTTGCTGTTCTTTTTGTTAGCCTGTGACTATTAATTTTGTTTGATTTGTTTCTTTTTTTTTTTCTTACATCATCTCAGTTTAAGCTTTTGACTTCTCATAAATTTCCCAGAAAAATCTTGCTCCATATAGAATTTCTGACTGGGATTAACTTTACCAGTGTAGTCTGTTGTTTTTGGTGGTTGGACATACAAGTGAGATTAACAGGGACTTGCAGAAAAGGGTGATTTTACAAATCATATCCAGTGTCAATTATAACATCAGTTTTGACTTCTTACCAAACATCTCAATACTTTACTAGAATCTTGGCCAATACTGAAGGTGTTTAATGAAGTGAAATCTCTATATCACTCACCATTGTGTGCTATGTGGCTGTGAGTTTCTCAAAATTAGGGGGCCAATTATTAATTATAAATAAATATTTTCTTGACCTCTAATAATATGCAATTCATTATCTGAGTGATTATATTAAATACAAATGTTTTTAATAAGGCCAAGGTTACAGAAATTCACAGATAATCTATTTAACTTTGTTTAAATGGTGCATTTAAGTAGAACAGAAAAATAATAATTGTAGCCCTATTTTGACAAATGTACATTTTTTAATCTTTTAATCTGGACATAAGGGATTAAACTTTGAGACTACATTAAATTTATAATTATGCTCACTTGCATATCTTTTAGTATACAAGGCTCAGCCAGACCATCATAGTAAATACCAAAACAATTTTAGAAAATGTAATTCATGACAGAAAAATTGAACTAATAAAACTCTGAGCAGAGCACACCTGTTATGTGGAAGAGACTTTGATACTGTGTCCCTGAGTTCTTGGTTTAATGTTCTGAAAGGATAGACATCAGGCAAATGTGAAGGTTTAGGAATTCCTGCCACCAAATTAAATATAATAGATATCACTCTCCCTTGCCGAATATGTGGATTTTGTCCATATTTATTTTTCTTAATCCTTATCAGCTTTCATAAATTTAATATTAAAAGAAAATAGAAAGCTTATATTTGACAATATTAAGAGGATAAATAAAATGAAATGATTATATATTAATCAAAAGCTAAGATAATAAAATATTTAGATAGATTTTTTCAGAAATTAATTTATGTAATAAAATAAAACTATGTCCATTAAATAGAATAAGTGTAAACAAAATAAAAGTTCTCCAGGAAGATGAATGCCTAGAAAGCAAACATGCGTGTATTTGATGAGTGGAGCAATGTTCCTTGGCAGAAGACAGGTGGGCTCTGAAGTCGGATGTACTAGAGTTTAAAACCCTGGATATCAGATTTTAACTATTTGACCTAGAAAGTGTTCTATCTTGCTGCTCAGTTTCCTGATCAGTGTAGTTTTATATTGGATGTAGTTAAAAAAGATAAAAATTGAGAAAAAAGTTGTTTGAATATTTCACTAGAAAAAATTACCAAAACCGAAATAAATTTTAATCCCTCTCCTTCCCACTCCATTTCAGTTACAATTCACAGACATCTAAATGTGTTAGCTTCCCAAAGCCATGGACACGTCACATCATGTCACTGACACATTAATCATTGGATAGTGGACAATTCAAAAGGCAGTTCCTGTGAGCCTCAGAATTTGATGCATGAAAACAAGTCCCTCTCTCTCTCTTTTTATATATATAAAATATTTTACTTAAAATATTTTATATAAAATTTATATAATATATATAAAATATATATAACACAGATACACATACATTTTTATATCTCTCTATACTTATATATGTATATAAATGCATAGTAATTGCTTATAATATTAAATATAGAATTACCATAAAATCCAGTAGAGAACTATATATAATTGCCCAATGTTTTGAGGTAATACAAGGAAAAAACATGTTCAGGTTTTTATAATAGTTTCTGTCACTTTTAACTTGCTCTGACTGGGAGTCGAAATTATAAACAAAGTCATAAACGACTTGCAAAGAGTCAGGTACACTAATGTTGAACAATTGTCGGCAACATTTAGTTTATAACACTTGTGTATTTACCTTTTCATCACAATTTTATAACAAAGTAATTGTTATAACAATTGTATGTAATGACTGCCTCCGAGGGTAGATTTTGCTTAGCCTCTAAGGTACTTAATGTTTTGATTATTCCTTTTGTGACTGTTTTCTTTGCACTGAACTATGATTATACCATGAGGAGTAGAATATAATTGGAATTTGTACACAGTAGAAATTTATTAAATTTTTCTTAATAATTAAATAAAATGGCATCATTGCTCATTTATGACCAATAAAATTTTAACCAAAATGAATTCGTTTTATATTTCATTCATCTTAAAACTTATTGAAAATTTTATAATTATTTTAAAATTTTTAAATTTTTTCATTATCAGAGAAATGAAATGATCAAACTATAATCATTGTAAACCAAACCACCTTCCTCTTGTTCACAGATTTAAAATTGAATTGAATTCGCTTCTGCAGTTTTCTTTTACTGAACAAATTCAGTTCAAACTCTATTACTCACAATTGGAGGCAAAATGTTGTTTCCCTATGAAAACATCAAAACAAAGGCTGAATATATTTTTAACACCTAATAGAAGCACTATACATCCCATTAAGGTTTATGGTAGTACAAGCAAGAAAATAATGTAAATTAAGACAGGTGGGACTAGTGTTGGCACCATGTGGAAAGCAGTCTTGGCAAACCTGCAACACTAAGCAGAGCTAAACAAAGAATCACAGGCCTGGAACTCTAAAGTTTAGAATCTTTATGATTCAGCAAGCTCGATGAACACTCTAGATTAAGTTGGGGGTCTGCATGAGCCACAATCTAGGACCAAGACTGAAATAGATATAGACTAGAAACTGAACTGTGAGTGCCCAAATTCCTGAATAGTGATGTTGGGGGAATCAGGCTGGTCAAAAAAGCAGCAAAGAGCACTTGGAGAGTGGGGGAACTCAATATTTATTTTTACACCAGCCAGTCCAGGGTAGATCAAACTCCAGATTTGGAAACCCCGTCCCTAGGTCCCTAGTTTCTCACAATATTTATTGTCTATCTGGTGCAACAAAATTTCTAGTCCACATGATAGACGGCCATGTGTAAGGTTTCTTTCTAGCCAGAAGCTTGTTTCCAGAAGCAGAGTGTGATAAGGGGAAAAACTAGCTCTTCTCATAAGCCTCTGATAGATCTCTAGTCTTGTGCCCAAATCTTCAACAGGGGCTTCAAAGGGGGAGTAGTTAGACTCTTGGGAATAGTTAAAATCAATCCAAAAGGTAGGGACAGATGGTTAATTATGTTTTCCTGAAGAAGGGCTGTCAGAAGGGGAAGGGAACCAACCCTTTCTCCAGGCACCAATTTTTCATGATAGTATTCTTATAGTTTTGTTTTACAACCAGATCTGGTTTTGCCATCCATCACAGTGATATGGGTCTTGGAAATAAGGAAAGGGTCCTTGTCCCCCGGTGTTGAGGATTAAACACCTGAGAAACACCAAGGCAAGCACCAGAAAGCAAGTTTGATTTGAGAGGGACAGAGGCAGCAGACTTCTCCAAAGAGAAGGGACCCCAGAGCTGGGTGACTGTGGGAGTCAGTGTGTCTTGCTCTTTTATAGACCTCAGAATCCCCCATTTAATCCTTGCCTCCCTACCTTCTCCAGGTACCCTAAGGTCAGGAAGGAGCAGGAGCACAGCTGGTAATTTTTAGCAACCACCAGAAAGTGCAATCCTGGAGGTGTTAGCAACCCATGGAGCTGGGAAGTGGAATCCCAGAAGTCAGCTTTTAGCCACCCATTGCCTTGTCTTCCATATCCATTCCTCAACTTCTCAACCCCATTATTCATTACCTACACGGACTGCCTTACCTTTGTCCCTGCCTCAGTTTGCTGAGGAATGTGACACATCCTATCCACTCAGGATTGGTGAGGCTGCATGCAGATTGCTTTTTGGCAAAGAAAGTATGTGGGGAGTCAAGACAGTGGGCTCCTTTTATAGAATTATTTTCTTAACCTTCCTCATCTATCCTCATCTATCTGTTCTCTTACAATAGCATAAAATCTGTTGTCCAGAAGGCTGTCGCAAAATACAGTACGTCAACCTATCTCTAATTTTTTTTCAAAAATGATAATTCTAGAGTTGACCTTTCCAAAATCTGCATAGTAATGCTTTAGGTTTCATAATACCAGTCAATTGTACTTAGGAAATCATCCTACAGGAAGGATTTACTTTCTTCATAATTCATAACATGGAAGGTGGATTATATGTCAAAATAAAAGTAAGAATATACACTAATGTTCCATTCTTAACCTAAAATAGTGCACTGTAAATCTGTAAGATATGATTATGTTTAAGAAACTCTTCCAACTTTTGTTTTCTGCTCATTCTTTTTTGATGTGCTTTATCTTTCATTTCCTCCTTTTTGTTATTTTTGGTATAGTCAAAAATTTATTCGCTAATATTTCTTATGTTAAACATTGACTGGTAAATAAATTTCTATTCCCATAACAGTTCTGGAGCTCACAATATGTACCACTATGCTGTGGAAAGATTATTTTGTCGCTTTATATAAAATGATACAATTTAGAATGATAGAATTTTTTAACCTACCATACTCTGTAGTATTTTAGCATAGTGAGATGAGACAAGATTCCCTGCTTTGCAAATTTCCTTCTGGGTTCTTATTTTGCAAAACTTGAAGACTAATATCCACAGACAACAAGGGAAGAGAAGAGTAAACTGAGCAGAATTTATTTAAGCAAAAAGAGATACAACTCCCTTCATGTGGGAGGTGGCCTGATAGCAGAAATACCCATTTTAGTGTGATATCTTAGGGGCATATATATGGTTTGGGTAGAATGTGGAGTAAAATCTATGTTAAATAGGTATTGAAAATAGCATGAGAATCATTGGTCAAAATATTTGTAAGAGAAACATTGACAGAGTATCAAGGCTTTTTGGTTTGTCTGTTAGCTTAAATTTTCCTATAAAATTTCCACCTGGATTCACTCCCACTTTCCCTTTTCCCACCTTGTGTGTTCTGCCTGGGACAAGGAAGGAGACAAAGGAGGTTCGCCTCCTGGTCCTTTATATTTGAAATAGACCTTAATAGTGCTCCTTGGCATTTCTACTCTTTAGCCTGCAGGTGTGGTTTCTGCAACTGAAGGAGACCTCAGTTGGGACCCATTATTTCTTATTGACTACCATTGACTATTTTTATTCATTAGTTTACTAAGTAATAATAAACCAAAGAGCACAATATTCTCTTTATTTGGGAGGTGGGTACCTGGGGATTGAATTCAGGGACACTCAAACACTGAGCCACATCCCCAACTCTATTTTGTATTTTATTTAGAGACAGGGTCTCACTGTGTTGCTTAGCACCTCACTTTTGCTGGATTTGAACTCGTGATTCTCCTGCCTCAGCCTCCCGAGCAGCTGTAATTAAAGGTGTGCACCACCTTGCCAGGCACATTGTTATTTTTTTGTTTTGAAGAGTTCTATTTAAAGGAATTAGGGGGGGTAACATAATATGGTTTGATATTGAGGTATTCTGGTGTCCATTTTTTCTATAGATCCACAATTCTATGAGGTATATTTTCTGTTCAGACTGAAAATCATCTTTGAGCATTTTGTATAGGGCAGATTTGTTGGCAATAACATCTTACAGCTTTTCTGTATACTTATATCATCCTCAGTTGTAAATAAATAAATTGAGAATACATAATTCTGAGGTTTTTTTTCTTAGTATATTACTATTGTTTTCTTGTTTTTTCAAAAGAGTAGTAGTTTCACTGTTTCATTGAAATTAATGTGACCCTCACTCACTCATGCTGGTTAACTTTATTGTATTTCTTTAATTTTAATGTATTTCCTGTGGGACATTTTCTTTCAATCTTTGTTTATGAGCTCATTAGCTATAAGATGTCTAGATTTGCTTGTGTGTGTGTGCGTGTGTGTGTGTGTGTGTGTGTGTGTGTGTTAATATAACAGCAGTCCACTTTAGGCTTTGAATATAGCCCTTGCTGCTTTGCCACTGCAACTTATTTTTTTAAGGGACATTTTTCTTTCTCTTCCTCTCTCTCAGCTACTCCGTAATCTGTACCCTTCCCTAATCTCAGGGGAAACAGGATTACCTTTCTTCTCCATTGTTGGCAGATTTATCTGTCCTTGAGTACATACACACCATATGAAAGAAGTATTCCAGAATTTGGCAGTGGTACCAGAAGTTCTCAGAAATATACTGTCTCCCTGTTTTAGTCAGCCTTTTCAATGCTGTGACTAAATGGTCTGACCAGAACAAGTGTAGGAGAGGAAAGGTTTATTTAGGGGCTCACAGTTTCAGAGATCTCAATTCATAGACAGTAAGCTCCATTCTTAGGGGCTGAAGAAGAGGCAGGACATCATGGTAGAAGAGTGTGGCAGAGTGAAGCAGCTCACATGGTGATCAAGAAGCTAAGAGAGAGACTCCACTCTCCAGATACAAAATATATACCCCAAATTCATGCCCCCAATTCCCTCCTCTTCCAGCCACACTTTACTACTTCAGTTGCCACTCAGTTAATTCCTCTCAGGGCATTAATGCACTGATTAGATTAAGTCTATAACCCAATCGTTTCTCCTCCAAATATTCTTGCATTGTCTTACAAGTGAGCTTTTGGGGGATGCCACATCTAAATCATAACACTCCCAAATTAACTAGTGAGTTACAACTCCACCAGGGTATTTGTGGAGTGTAGCTTTTGAATCACCGTTTAAAAAACCCCCTTTTCCTGCTGATAGGCAAAATCACAGGCTCTGGGACAGGTGTTCCCAGTGTTTCTCCTTCGCTAGCAAAACAATAAACCTTTTTCCTTTTCTTAAAACTGAGTCCTCATTATTGGTATGATACGGTGTACAAGTACAGAGCTTCCCATAACAGTAAAGCACTAAGTAAGGCTTCCTAAGCTTAGATGTGCTGTTGCTTCAATTTTTGTTCCTTAAAATATTTTAAGTATTGGAATATCCTGTCCTCAAACACATCTTACATTAATTCCATCCAACCTTTATGTACAGGATCAGCACCATAAAATTCTAAATCCAAAATCCCAACTCCCCCAAAATCTGAAATTGTTTGAGCGTCTACATGATGTTCAAACAATTTTGAAATTTGGAATTTTGGATTAGGAATGCTTAATAAAATGTATGAAGATATTTCACAATCTGAGAATGTAAAAAATTTGAGATATTTCTGTAGCTAAACATTTCAGATAAGGTCCACTTAAATCTTAATTACAATTAGACTTTCTGATGGATCTTACATAACACTGAAGTATTAGATACTTTTCTCAATCTTTTTTGCTCTGTTCATTACCTCATATAATTTTCAGTATTTTTATCTTCACATTCACAGATGCTTTCTTCTGTAGTTACTATTAAACTTATCATCAATTAAGTTTTTAAATTACAGCTACTGCACTCAACATTTAGAAAACTTGCATTTGTCTCTCTGCTATGGTTTCCTACATTGTGTCTTACTTTGAACTAAAGACCTTGAACACCTGTCATGTACACATAGGACTTTAGATCAAAGTAGACTGGTGTTACTTTGGCCATTGTAACAATCTTGCAGTGCAGTGCTGATGCACTTGTGATGTTGCTGGTGGAAAGAAACCTACTTCACTGCCTGTCATTTGAAAGTGTTGCATGTACATTTATGTACAGTACACAATAATTGATGCTGATACTAAATTCCTATATTGTGATTTGTTCATTTGCTATACCTTTTATTTTTGTTTTTGAGTTTACTCCTGCTTATAAAAAACAAATCACCATAAAACAATATGACATGATGCATGGGTAGCAGACTCATACATCTTGTTTACTGTGTGTTTTGATTGCATCAAGAGGCACATAACGTTCTTGACATATGCTATCAAGGCTTGTACAAACACACTGCTATGTATTTGTATATCACCCAATGATGAAATACAACTAATGGTGCACTTCTCAGAGCACAGCCCTGTCTTTAAGTGATACCTGACTGCATTTTAAAAATTAGCTTCAAAATGTTTCTGATAGTTCCAACATTTGAGGTATCCTATAACATTTCAAATTATTGTTTTCTCTTTTTTATACATAAATGTTTTGTTTATTCAGAAATTATACATAGTGTGTGTGTGTGTGTGTGTGTGTGTGTGTGTGTTTAAGTATGATATATGAGTTTTTTATGTTTTTGGTTTGGTATTTGCTATCAAAACCAAAGCCTCAAATTTACTCGGAGAAAACACTGCCACTAAGCTATATCACCAGACTGAAACTTCGTATATTGTTAAGAGCACTGGGTTTTATTCTGACAGCTAAATTGTTGATAGACTCTTTTTAATTTTGTCAATCATGGCCTTTTCCTTTAGTTAAAAGAACCACTGTTGGTCTTCTTTTTAGTTCTAGAGTGTTCTGTTTGATATATATTCTCCACTGATGAAACATGACCTCTTCTAGACATCATTCAAATGCCTAAATGTTCAGGAATGTGTTTCCAGTCTACTGAACCTGAACTTCAATATTCAATGTTCATGTGTATCTCTGGCATTTCTATTCACCTCCTGGGCCTAAAGTAATTTCTACCTCAAGGCTTTGCAGGGTTTCATTTTATACATGTGGTCACCTGCTGCGGGTATGTTCTGATCTGATCCCATGTAGATTCCTCAAACTTCTCCTTTGTGATACCAAGTCCTACAGAGTTTCATGGCTTTAAGGAAATGAAATTTACTTTTTTGACCTTTAAGCATAGACATATGAGGTCTTCATTGGTCCCATGTCTTTCTTTCAGTCTTAAAAGAATCTTTATTCCGGGTTCTCAAAGTCAATCAAACATAGGACTGAATTTGTGCAAACATTTTGACCTAATGACCACAATTTTGTGTTGCCAGATACATTGTATTTGTTCTAAAATAAGGTTACAAGTTTTATCATCCCACAGTCATCAGAAGTGCTACATTTATATAGTGACAAATTGCTTATTAATAAAGAAAAATATACTACTGGTACACATAACAATACTCTGATTCCCACAATGTTATGTTGAAAAAAAAATGAGTCCATTTTTGTAAATGACCTCATTTACAAAAGGTCAAGAATAAGCAAAATAAGTCTATAACTGCAGAAATTACAATGTTTTCTATGACATTGTCTATGAAAAATGGGACTCTACTGAAAGGGACTATCAGAAAACTTTGAGAATGCTGGAAATATTATTTATCGTGGTTGTGCATTGGGATCTTTGGGAGCATGTGGTTGAAAAAGTCACTGAATTATACCTGAATGAAAATGAATTGTTTCATAATATCAATGAAGCATTAATATATAAGATTCCTGGGAAAACGAAAACTTAGAAATAAAGACAAAAAAACAAAAAACAATAACAAACAAACAAACAAAAAAAAACTATAAAGAGACCCAAAGAAGGTCTATATCATGTACTGCAAATACATACTACTCAGCCATAAAGAAGAATAATATTATGGCATTTGCAGATAAATGGATGGAACTGGAGATTAGCATGCTAACTGAAATAAGCCAATCCCCAAAAAACAAAAGTCGAATGCTTTCCCTGATAACTGAATGACGATATATAATCGGGTTTGGGGGATGGAGGAGACAGAAGAATGGAGGAACTTTAGATTAGGAAGAGGGAAATGAGAGGGGGAGGGGGACATGAAAAACAGTGGAATGAGACAGACATCATTTCCCTATGAACATATATGATTACATGAATGGTATGAATCTACATCATGCACAATGATAGAAATGAAAATCTGTACCACATTTGTGTACAATGAATCAAAATGAAGTCTTAACACTTAAAAAAAAATTAAAAAAAAACACACACAAAAAAACAAATACATGGTCTTTAAAAGCAATGCAGTCAGTTTGTTTGGTGTGTTTACATGAAGAAGAATTTTGACCTTAACCCTTAAGCAAATGTGTGGGGAAAATCCACCCCAAATTATAGAGGGTAATCTGACATACTTAAAGGCCACTGATTGAAAATGTTATAATCAAACATCAGCATCTAGAATAGTGCTGGACTAAATAACAAAGCCTAACCAAGTTGACATGTAAAGTTAATCGTTACACACAAACAAAATATACTAGGAAAAAGCACATTTATTGGGAGAAGCAAATGCAATATAACAGTGTTCTAAGTTCCTCATATTCTCAACAAATACTAAAGTAAAATTGATAATAGAGTTTTTGTTTGTTTGTTTTTTATTTTGGATACTGGGGATTGAACCCAGGGGCACTTTACCACTGAGTCATGTCTCCAGGCCTTTTTTTTTGTATTTTACTTACAGAGTCTAGCCAAGTTGCTTAGGGCCTTGCTAAGTTGCTGAGGCTGGCTTTGAATTTGTGATCCTCTTGCTTCAACCTCCTGAGCAGCTAGGTTTATAGACATGCACCACCAACAACCCACTGATAATAGGTTTTAATCAAAGATAAATTTTGTCATATTGATTTGCTATACCTACCATATGAAAATACCACATATTGGGCAGCTTAAGCAACATAAATGACTTCCATACAATGCTGGAGACTGGAAGTACAAGATCCAGGTGACAACAGCATTGGTCTAACAGATCACTTCTCATCTGTGCCCATGAATTTCTAATTCCTCTCTCTAGATGTCCTCATCTCCCTCTCTTCCTTTAAGATCACCAGTCAGATATTAGGGCACACTCTGATTGTCCTCATTTTAGCTAATTATCTCCAATTACCTCTTTAACAGCCCTCTCTCATCACATTCTGGGACACTAAGTGATAGAGTTTCAATGTACAAATTTTGGAGAGACATAATTCATCCTTATAGGTAAGAAGTTCAATAACCTTCTTGAAAGCACAGTACACATTTAGTTATGTAGTTCTGTGTTCATTCCAAAAACATGTGATCATGATTTTTCAGGTCAAACTATGCATTTCAAATGATATTGGTAGACAGTATCCCTCATTTTCTAACACTTGTTATTTCACAACTTTTGGATTATATAAATGCTAAGAAAGAAAAACAAAAGGTGGTTACACTTTACCACAAATCTATAGATACAGGAAAAATGGAGTTAATAAATAAACATGTTCTGCACTAGAATATTTATCCTTAAGTGTTCATGGATATGGATATGTTCTATTTATATTTAAAAGAAAAAGAATAGTCCCTTCTTACAACCAGAGAAATAGAAAGATCACTAAACACTCTAATCAAACAAGATTGTTATATTTTCATTATTTTCATATTATATCGGAAAAATTAGAAATCCTTCTTCCCACCCCCATCCATATTGGGAATGGAACCCAGGGACAATCTATCACTGAATTAGATACCAGCCTTTTTAATTTTTTTAATTTTGAGACAGTGGCTCACTAAGTACTTGTGACTGGGCTGGAAGTTTTCATCCTCCTATCTCAGGTTCCCAAGCAACTTTGATGACAGGGTATACCGCCATAGCTGGCTAGTAACTTTTTTATCGTTACTGATAAATTTCTTTAAAATTTTCTTTTGTAGTTCTAGATGGATAGCAGGTCTTTATTTTATTTGTTATGTGGTGCTAAGGATTGAACCCAGTTCCTCATAGGTGCTAGGCAAACCATTGAGTCATGTCCTAGCCCCTGATATATTCTTAATTGTGTATAAGATTAGACTTGGGATTTGATTTTATTTTTCTCCTGTAAGATAACCTTTAGATATTGATTCACTGAGGCTTTACTAGTTGCACATTTTCCTAAGTATAGTAAGACAAAGAAAATGTCCCTTAAATATTGTCCCCAATGCGAATTTAGCTTGCTACAAAGATGAGACTGCAAGTTTTCTTTTTTTTTTCCTTTCACCATCTTAATATATTATTTTTTGACCTTCACGCTTCTTTTCAACTATGGGTCATTTTTTACCCTTTGTAAATAAACTGATTTTCTCTTTGAATGAATTTATGATCTTTCTCTTCCTGCATTTAAATTGTTCATATTGCATTTGAATTTCCTGTGTGTCTAAATTTGACGGTTTTTGTTTCTGATCATGATTGTCCATGGAAGCTCTTTAATTGTGTGCATAACTGTAGACTATCAGCTCATCTTCATAAGTGGATTTATTTTGAGGAAAACCCTGAGGCTTTATTTAAAGATTACATCCTTTAGAAAAAATGTTTTCCATCTGCCAAGTAGCATAATACTGTGATATATGGTGCGTAGGGTATGTGTGTGTGAGAGAGAGAGAGAGAGAGAGAGAGAGAGAGAATGAGAGAGAGAGAGAGAGAGAGAGGGAGAGAGATGAGAGAGAGAGGCACAGAGGGAAAGAGAGAGAGAGATAAATTTATTAGATACTTACATGATATTACTTGATAATTACATTATTACATGATAATTTATTGGATTAAAATTTCTAGAACTGAGTAAACGTAAGCATTTATTTTCCTTGTCTCAAGCATAGTCATGGGATACATTACTATTAATGGACAGGTTTGACTGCTTTAACCAAGGTGCATCTGAATCATTAGACTCTATCATAAAAGACAAATAGAACAATCAACAATTTAACATAGCCTAGGAGACAAGTTTCTGTATTTTTAAATTCGCTAAATATTGAATGGATTTTATAGTTCAGACTTCTACTGATGCCAAATTGTAGTGAGATTTCCATCTTTGTGCTATGCTCAGAAGTTCAATAATCTAAATGGCATTATTTCCCTATGTGGCAATTAAAATACCATCCTTACAGGTATCAAGTTTAAAAAACTTCTCAAAAATATACCACACTTCAAGCTTTTAAAATTTTGTCTTGTTTCCGAGGGATATTATTTATGATTTACAAGTTGAGCTATGCATTTAAAATGGTCTTAGTATAGGTTATACTTCATTTCCTAATCTTCTTTAGCAAAAGGGATTTCTACTCTGGTCTGTCATATCTCCTATAAATGTCCTCTCTTATCACACAGCACAATGTTCTAACTAGTGGTGGTGCTATTACAGTAATTTGAGATCCAATTATATGATATGTGACAAGTAATGTGGGGAATATTTTTTAAAATTTAGTACAGTTTTTCAGTTTATGTCTACATACATCTGTTTTATGATTTATCAGATATTGTGTTCATTTTGTAGTTTTCATAGAGAAATTTACAAAGGTTTACTTTAGTTAAGATTGTTCTATTTGTCTTTTATGATAGAGTCTGATTATTCAGATGCACCTATGCATTTCATAGATGCACATTTATATGAGTTGTCTTTCCCTGTTGAAATTGATTTTGACCTCAAATGCAAAAATGTCCTATCATTTTCAGGAACTATATGGTCACTGTGATTTGCCTGGCTATTTACTCATTATTATTTAGAGTACGTTCAGTATGTAAACACCATGGCAGTCAAACCTGTATCTTCACCTCAGGGAACTTCAACACATGCAGTAAATAATACTTAACAAGTAAATGCATATTTTGGTATTTGACATATGTTACATATTATTGTATAATATCAAGCAGTATACTACAAAATATGTAAGTAGACTAAACAAAGTGGCAGTCTTCCAGGGAATGATAGTAAGATATATACTTAAGATTGAAGAGGGGACATCAGATAGAAAAGGTAAGTGGATTGAGATTTGAAAGGAGAACAAGATATGAACAGACACAAAAGATTTCAGGTCATGAAGCAGAATGTGTGTTTATTCTTTCAATATGGGAAATGACAGAATCTAGTCAGGCAATGACAAAAAGATTTAGTAAATTGATCTTTTAATAACTACTAGCTGAAACCTGCATTTGCTATTGA
This sequence comes from Glaucomys volans, assembly GCA_020662805.1. NCBI lineage: Eukaryota > Metazoa > Chordata > Mammalia > Rodentia > Sciuridae > Glaucomys > Glaucomys volans. The sequence goes on from JAJEJO010001723.1 coordinate 139,294, forward strand.
TGTTTATTTAAATATCATGATGAATGCATGATATATAGATGTATGAAAATATCTTCCTATTAATTGTACAATTATTGGCAATTATGTGTCAATGATTACAATAAAAAATAGGAATGTTATATGAAATCTCACTAAAAACTGCTTGCAAAAATTAAAATGATGCTAAAATATTATGTGATTAAAATCTAACACTTTAGAAATAAAAGTACTTGTAAAACTCAGCAATAAAGGCAGACTAATGCCATATTATTTTAGCATTTATCTTTTTAACAACTTTAAAATTCTTGAAACAACCTTAATAAAATTAGAATCAAAATGAGATTCTAGGTAATATCATTTTCTGATTGCACCATTAGAAATGTTGATCATTGCAGTAAGGAAATAAAAAGGAAGTATTAAAAAAATAATGAATTTGAAAGATTTAATGCTGTCAGTTATGGGCTGTATCCTTTGTCTAAAAGTAAATTTAAGAGTCACTAATCTTGCCAAATTGAAAAACATACATATCAGCATTTCATCAAATAAATAGATTTCAGACACCTGTTATCAATAATTTCCAAAAAAATAAAAATGAAAACTACCAGATAATTTAACAGAAACTTACATTCCAATACAAAGTACAATACAAAATTTTGTGCTGTATTTTTTTGTACAAGTAATATTTTAAAATGTCCAGAAAAAAATGAGTTAAGTCTGTTCTGAAATATGGAGTTAATATTTTAAAGATTGGTTTCTTCATCAAATTTATTTAAACTTTAATGATGGTTTCATAAAAAAAATCACCATGTAAAAATAAACTAATTCAAAAACAAAAATTAGAAAATACTATGAGCATTCATTACATTCCTGGATGCCCACTATAATCCAGGTATGTCTTTAAACACAATAGCTGATAGACCTCATCTTCCCTGCAAAATTTTGTACGGAGTCTATCCATCAGTGGTATCACTATTGACCTAACTTCCTAGAGGAGGAAATCACGCTCAACGCCTTTCACTGTCTCCCTTGTCATGCATAAACAAACACAAAGTTGTCTCCATTTTACCACCTATTTTTTAACTCCCATCCCACTCTTGTCATTCTAAATCCATTTACCCTCTACAGACAACTTAGTTTATACCCTGTCCTCTACTTTTTAGTTGTTGTTTCCAACTTAATCCTTCTCCAAAATATTCTTCAGAAATATCTTTCTAAAATGTACCTCTGATAAAGTTACTCTAACACTTATTTCATCCCCATCATTCCCCTGTGCCCTCAGGATAAAGGCACTAAGGTAATCTAAATGCTGGCTCCCTTTCTATCTTTAGAGACCCCACTGCTGTCCTCTGTTCTTTAGATTCTTGCTGCCAATAAATCACTTACATTTTCATCAATGTGTCAGGCTCTATCTCATCTCTGAACATTCAATCCTGCTGTTTCCTCTCCCTGTCACCCATTCCATTTACATGCACAATCACTGCTCATCCTTCAGAATCCAGCTTAGAACTATGTTAGCCTGACCTTCTCAGAAATCTTTGAAATCTGAGGTAAGTACTCCCTTCTTTGGTTTTTGATTGTATCCTCATATTTGCTTCTGTCATACAACTATCTCATTATACTCTTGTTACCTGGTTCACCTGTCTTTCTTTAACCTCTTAGACTGTAAGACATTTAGAGAAAATAGAGAGTGTTACTCACCACTGAATCTTCAGGCTCAAGTCAGTATTCTATGTATAGTGGTGAGTAAACATGGTATCATCATGAAAAAACTCTTTAAGAGAAACTTGAAAATAAAGGAATGAATGTGAGGCAAGTCAAATCCATGTTCAATATTAAGGTATATCCTGTTAAATGTTTTTATGTTCATGATTTTCTTCTTTCAAAAAAACTTCGAGGTAACAGATAATAAACATATATTTAGATAACAAATTGTTACATATGGTAACAAATTACCATACAAAATATAAACTAATTAAAAAATGAAGAAAGAACTATACTATAAGCTGCACTATGAACATAGATCCAAAGGAAATAAAATCATTATATTGAAGAGATATCTGTGCCCCCACATTATTGCACCATTATTCACAACAGGAAGGTATGGAATCAACCTAAGTAGTGTTCACTGTTGGATGAATGAATAAAGGAAATGGAATATGTGTGAGTATGTGCATGTGTGTGTGTGTGTGCGCGTGCGCACACATGTGTACTAGTTACTTTCCTGTAACTAAAATAAAGCACTGAGGCAATGAACGTATAAAGATAAATATGCTTATTTTGGCTCATGGTTCTGTAGATTACAGTCCAAGACTGTTTGGTCTCATATTTTGAGCCTCTTGTAAGGGCAGTACATCATGATGGGGAGTTTGGCAGAGCTAACTGTTTACCTCATGAGACAGAGAGAACTGGATTTCCTCAGTTCTCTTTGAGGGCATACCTCAATGACCTAAGGACTTTCCTCTAAATCCTACCCCCTACAGGTTCAATTACCTTTCAATAGTACCACCCTGAGAACAAAGCCTTTACACATGGCCTTTTGAAGTCATTACCCATAATCAAACCATTGCAATGAAACATTGTTCTGCTTTTGAAAATAAGGGAATCCTGACATTTGCAACAGCATGAATAAATGGGGATGTTATGCTAAGTGAAATAAGCCAGACAGAGGCAAATACTGCATGTTCTCACATGTGGAATCTGAAAGAGCAAAACTCATAAAGCCGAGAGTAGAATGGTGGTAGGCCGGGTCTGGGAGGTGGGTGGGTTAAAGAACAAGATGTGATCAAATAGTACAAAGACTCAGGCATGTGGGACAGCTCCATCATATTGATTTTGGCAATGAGTTAGACAACGAAAGCTAAAATACAGAAGTGTATTTACATCAAACTGAAGAGAAACTTGAAGCAGAGTAAAGGAAGCAGTCATCAAAATGAAGAGATAAAGAGAATTGTGAACCTAATGAAAAGGAAACCCAACACAGGTAAAAAAAAAAAAATTGCACACCTATATATGATAGTGGCTAATATTTGAAATATACAAAACTCAGAATCCAATAGAAAAATACATAAATAAAAAAGTAAATAACCATCAAAAATGGATAAGGGTCAGGCATAATGGCACCACCAGTAATCCCAGTGATTTGAAAGGCTGAGGTAGAAGAATGGTGAGAGTTCAAAGCCAGACTCAGCAAAAGAAGGCACTAAGCAACTCAGTGAGATCCTGTCTCTACATTGAAGGCAAAAAATAGGGCTGGGGTTGTGGCTCAGTGGTCGAGTGCCCCTGTGCCCCTAAGTTCAATCCCCAGTAAACAGTCTCCCCGAAAAAAAGGACAAGGACCTGAATAAACACTTTTTCAAAGAATGCATTCAAATGGTCCCCAGGAATGTGAAAATAATAATCTCGTCACAAGTGATCAGAGAAACATACATCAAGACTACAATGTGATATCATCTCACACCTGTTATGATGACTATTACCTAAAGGTCAAAAGACAACTAGTGTTGGTAAGGATGTGGAGGAAGGGAGACATTTGTACACTGTTACTGGGGATGTAAATTGATTACAAATGTTATGGAAAATCCTATAGTGATTCCTCAAAATACTAAAATGGAAGAACCATAAAATCCATCACACTCTCTTCATTATTCCAGGAAGGTATCTGCATTCCTGTGTTCATGGGAGCACAGCAGCCATGACTTCTCACTCTAACAGGACAGATGTGGCCTGAACTGCAGCTTGCTCACAGGCAGAAGTCACAAAGGTCATTGCCAGCATTCTTTCTTAACGACACAACAAAAACATAGCATGTCAGTTTAATTTATTGAAACTACATAAATTTCAATTAATTGACATTTGGGAGTGGGAGGATTTTCTTTCTTTCTTGTCATTTAAACTGTTAACCTAAGCCTTTTCCCTCCACCTTAAATACTGTCATATTGTTTTTATTCACTATGCGTTTTATAAGGAAATCTGTGTGACTACTGAATAATATCACTTTCAGAACATTATGTTATAAAATTATAGAATGAATATCAACTATGATCAGAAAATTTCTACTGCACGTATCCAAAGTCAGACTGCCAACAGCAAGAGCCGTCGGTCTCATCAAGTGCCCAGGTCACTGGAATTGTGTTTAGTAGCATCTACTAAATATATACGATTATTTATTTAACATTATGTATTTTCTTTTTTAAAATTATTTTTCTTTATTTTTACAGACAACATTTTGATTCATTATACCCAAATTGCGTACAACTTTTCATTTCTATGGTTGTGCATGATGTAGATTCAGACCATTCATGTAATCATACATGCACATAGGGTAATGATGTCTGTCTCAGTCCACCATCTTTCATACCCCTCCTCCCTCTCATTTCCCTGTACGTAATCTAAAGTTAAATTGTGCCATAATTGTTTAACTACATTTTCAGACATGTATCACACATAAACAATAAATCTGACCTGAATTTAGAAGCATTTTGAAGCCTGATTGTATTATTACTATAAAAGGGAAAGTAACAGCTTGTAGATTTTGATTGTTCACTAAGTCTCTGCTGAATGTTCAGTGGGAGAGGAGAATAAGGCCAGTATACCAAATAATTTTATCAAAGAGCATGATAATTAGAGAGTAAACTGTAGAGGAGTCATTAATGAATTTTGACTGGAACTATGTGGGAAGTATTTTATGCAGAATATAAGCTTTGTTCTGGGTCATGAAGTATAAAAACATGCGTATAAAAGAGTGTGAAGAAGTGATCATGGCCCCTGAGAGCTCAAGTCTTTCTGACTTGTAAATACTTGATGTAAATACTCAATGAAAATTGGTTCAAAATTTGGAGTTTCTGTGCTCTGTCAATAGCAGCTTCCAAGATATTACCTGAAAATCTTCAGAACTAGAGGCAACAGTTATTTTTTTTCTAAATCAAATATGTACATATTTTATAGTTATAAATAATTATGTACTGAATTTTATGGTAGTTCTCTACTTAATATTTTGAGGAATCATAATATGGTTTTCCATATATATGTATGGAGAAAAAATAAAACTTGGTTCCATCCATACCAGTTTTAAGGCTCATGGGAAGTACCTTTTGAAATGTTCACTATCCAATGTGGGGTGCCATCCTTATCAAGCAGAATCAGACTTGGTTGAGCCATGGGACACTGAGGCCTGACTCCTAGGAACTGGTAGCCATGGAGGACTGTCCCAGATAGCAGGGGAGTATGTGGTCCTGTGTGGGAGTGGTTCCCCATCTGATTATATGATAGTTTCCCTGAGCATATTGGCTCCCTTAACTCCACCCCATCCTGTTCATCACAGAAGATGCTCCTCCCCATTCAGTCCCCTTTACCTGTGTGCCTATAAGATAAAGGAGAGTTGGGTTATTCCATGTTCTTAGAGGCCAGATCTGGTATGGTCCTATCCATCATGCCCCATCTCATTTGAAAAGAGTACTGGCTCTTGTGTGTTTATTGATTAGATAAGTTTATGGGCAATTAATTGTTTTATAGTCAACATCGTCCTCTGCAGTTAACCCTTTTCTCATTGGTGTGGGATGTGGCAGAAAATCCTACAATCTAATGATGGATGTGTCAGTGGCCTGATGTGATGTGCCCATGGCTTTGGACAGCAAAGTGTGTGGTTCAAGCCAAGAAGCTAAATATTTCAATTGAGAAGTTTATGTCTAAAATCTGATTGCTAAAGTTAGAGCACATGACTGTCTTCCAAAACATTCTGTAGCACAAATATTTTACACCTTTCTCGATTGTATATTCTTGGTAGAAAAGCTGAAGCATTGGTAAGATAGGCACAGATCTGAATTTGTTTCTGCCAGAATCAACACATTCAGAGCATACCAAAAAAAAAAAAAAAAAAGTTAACAGAGAGCATCTTACCTCTGAAACCAGAATGTCAGATAATGAACCAGGCAGAGTAGCTCTCTTTAAAAAAAATTCAAAACACTTTTTATCCTTGTTTAACATATATAAGAAAATTTAAAATCCTAAGCAATGGATACAGGCATGGAATAGTGGTTATCTGATATTAGCATATCTAGACACAACCTTAATTTTTATAGAAATCTAAAAATTCATGATGGATAGTCCAATTATTTAGGGAACATTAAAAATAGAGTGTCTAAACATTAAAGCATTCTTATCATTCTGTTGGGGACATTTAAAATATTAAAGAGGTCCTTATTTTCATTTGGCTTCTTTATTCAATATAACACCTTCTGCATGTCATAACCTAAATAATCAGAGAATCAAAGTAGGCTCCTTAATTGTCTTCTGAACACACTAATCATCAGTTGCTTCAAAGGGTAATAATTAAATTTAAAATTATGTAGTGCCCATTTTTATCAAAGAATGCATTGGTGAATAAACAATTTTAATAATATAAACTTATCTAAAGTCAAATAACTTTTTCCAGTTTTTCTCTTATTAAAAAACTACCCATGTCTACACCATCCAAGTACTTATTTATGACTCACTGCCTATCTTCCCTACGAACATTATTGTCAATATTAAATACATCATTAATTTCAAACATGTATTCATGCAGTACTATAATTGTTGTTTTGGCAGTATTTTAGTCCCCAAGAAGTCCCTGACATACTTGCTAAAATATTGCATGTCACACTGATGTTTTAAGCACAAGAAGTAAATCCAAAAATACTATGCCTAGAAAAAGTGTCATTTTCATAACCATCCCATTCTGTTTTCTCCAAATGTACTAGACACAGATGTGCTAGAACCTAGAAGATTTCTCATTTTGACACTTCGATGTAAGTGGGACTGTACCATACTCTTGCAAACATATCTTCTCCATTTCTCCTTCATTTCTTATATGCCTCTCTATCTGGCAACAAGCATGACGATCTTCAGGAAACATGGATGCACAATCCTCTAACCAGTAGCAGCTTTCTTCAGAAAGTACTTCCTTTTAGATTGTCCTTTTCTTTCTTGACCTTAAAAATTGAAATTCTCTGAATAATATAGACCAAAAACCTTAGAGTTTCATTGGCAAACAACTGAAATCTTATAAACTACACATTTTTTCCATTGAGTAATTTTTATTTTTTGTTTAAATTAGAAATGGTGTTAAAATATTAAGTGTCTGCATAAATTTGGAATTCAACTCCCATAGTAGCTTATAGAATCTTAAGGTCATTGAATATAGTGTAATGCTATAAATATTAGGTCTCCCCCAAAACTCATGTGTGAGACAATATGAGATGGTTTAGAATTGAAATAGTTGGCTTATGAGAGTCTTAAACTAAGCAGTGCATTAATTCCCTGATAAAAATTAACTTGTTGGTAACTGCAGGTCGGTAGGGTGTGGCTTGAAGAGGTGCATCATTGAAGGCATAACTTTGGGGTTTATATTTTGTCCACGATGAGGGATGCTCTAGCTCCCTCTCTGCTTCCTAGTTCCATATCCTCAACTATTTTCCTCCACTACAGCTTTCTGACATGATGTTCTGCCATCTATGGATGGAGACCTCTGAAACCATGAGCCCCCAAATAAATTTTTCCTCCTTTAATTGTTCTTTTCAGGTCTCTTGGTCACAGCAGTGAAAAAACTGACTAAAACAATGAAGTTTAGCAGGTAAACAGGTAAACAG
>JAJEJO010001723.1:147590-170639 GCA_020662805.1 Glaucomys volans
TTTAGCTCTACCTTGGGTTTCACAGCACAGGGACAATTGGTATCTGATCTCTGGAGACAAAGTGAAGTTAGGATTAGTAATTTCACTTCCTAAATCTGGTGTAGTGTGCAGAGTTCATCCTGTCTAAGAAGTAGGAAAATAACACCAAGTTTGATGTTGTGAGAGCTCATAAGTTTGCATATGAATTTTCAGCTAATATATAATTCTCAGTCTTGAGGTATTTTTTAATTTGTCTTTGGCATAGCTAATTGTTTTCTGTGTTCCAATATGATTTTATTTTTCCTCTAAATGTATATGTTTGCCTCTTTGGATACTGAAGGCCATATCCTAAATCTACAGAGTATAGTAAAAATCTGAATATAAAAACATATTAACAGAATACATGCCTAAAATTTATTTTCATACTTTCAGTTTATTTACTGCTTTTCACTAAGGGCATGGTTCATCATGTCATTCTTTCAAAATTCAGAATCACTTTGAACACTTCAGCCATCATTATCTTTTAATCTACTGCTCACAGATTGCCTTATATTCAATTAAAATTTCGATGATTTTTTGCATAGTAAATACTAATCTACTATTTACCAATTTCTTGGCATGATTTAAAGAAGAGTTTGTAGGCAAGCTCAACCAGTTTCTAATTGCTTGATATTTTGCTATCATCTAACCCTTTAAGTTACAATGTCTTCATCTATAAAATAGTTATGAAACAACTGCATTCATACATTGTAAAGAAGTGAGATAATGAAGTCAAGCAGTTTAGAGGTCATCAAATATACCCATTTTCTATTAAAAGGATGTAAAATATTATCTGTTATTTTTAGGATTAGCTGAAGATAAATTACTTAAAAATTATATGCTAGATAAATCCCTTGAAGCCGGGCAGAGTGTCACAAGCGTGTAATTCCAAAAGCGTGAGAGGCTGAGTGAGTCAGGAGAATCACAAGTTCAAAGCCAGCCTCAGCAACTTAGAGAGGCACTTAGCAACTCAGTGAGAGCTTGTTTCTAAATAAAATATAAAAAAGAAGGCTGGGGATGTGGGTCAGTTGTTCAACACCTCTGGGTTCAATCCCCAGTACCAAATAAATAAATAAATAAATAAATAAACAAACAAATAAATCCCTTGAAATAATTTCAGCTTTTTTAATTGTCAAAATAGTGTTGGAGATTTTATGTAAACTTAAATCATAAGTAATAGCAAAAATGTCCTTGAATTTTTAAAAATGTACAGATTTTTTGAGTATTTTTGTTACCCGTTTCTCTTTATATAACATAAAAGGAATTATTCTATTGCCTTTTTTGCCCACAGCTGAGCTGCTGGTGCTATTCGTGCATCACTGCTTTGGCTACTTCAATATGGATTATCAGGATTTACTCTGAAGCTGAAAATCTGTGTCAATTAACTACACGACTGCTCTGAAGGCCTCTATTATTGCAGAAGCTCTATTGAATTCCCTCAGTTCCACATCATGTCTTCACCACATCCTACAATATTCTTCTGATATTGATGCCTCTGAGTCTTCTTCCCATGTCCACCTAGAGGGAAGCTCTTCAGACTTAAGCAACAATAAACAATAAGGTATAACTGAACATTTACACACGTGAAGGAGCAAATTCAATGGAAAACTATGAAGACAAGAAAGAGAGAGAAAGAAGAGATTCAATTGCTTTGAATGAAAAATGCACAGGTTTAATTTTATGGTATCTCTTAAAACCACAGATTAAAAAGGTGTAGTAAGGATTCCAATACCCTAGATCTCCTGAGATATCTGGACATTGGCTGAATAACACTAAATTGAGAGAGGTCATAAGTTTGAGTATAAATTGTCAGCTGATGCATGATATTTTTCAGTCACATGGTATTTTAGATTTTGTCTTTGGCATAGCTAATTGAATTCTGTGTTCCAATATAATTTTTATTTTGCCTCTAAATATATATCTTAGCCTCTTTAGATACTGAAGACAGTAGTCTCAAGCATTTATCTTGATTGGCCAAACACTTTTTGATGCATCATTTAATAAGAATGATTAATTTTTCAATAAGTCACTGTATTAGTCAGCTTTTTTTTGCCGCTGTGACTAAAAGATCTGACCAGAACAATTGTTGAGGAGAAAAATTTATTTGAGGGCTCAGGGGTTCAGAGGTCTCAGTCCAGAGACTGCAGGCTCCATTCAATGGGGCTCAAGCTGAGACTGAACACCACGGCAGAGCGTGTGGCAGAGGAAAGCAGCTCTCGTGATGATCACAAAGCAGCAGAGCAGAGAGACTGCACTCACCAGACACAAATTTATGACCCAAAACCAAGTCTCCAATGCCCATCTCCTTCAGTTACCACTCAGTGAATCCTGTCAGGGGATTCACTCACTGATTGGGTTAAGGCTCTCACAACCCAATTGTTGCATCTCTGAACTTCCTTGCATTGTCTCAGATGTTCACTTTTGGGTGACACCTCACATCCAAATCATAACATTCTGCCCCTGGCCCCCCAAAACTTACTACCATCTCACAATACAAAATACATTTTGTCCATTTCCAAGAGTCCCCATAGTCTTAACAGTTCCTAGCTTGTTCAAAGTTCAAGTCCAAATTCTTCTCTGAGACTCAAGGTAATCTCACATTGTTAGCTCCTGTAAAATTAAAAACTATTTACAATTATCTAATATGTAAAGGTACAAGTAAATGTTTTGTAAGTTTCCAGTCATTAAAACAGGGGCATAGAAAAAAGGATGGGACCAAAGCAAGACTGAAATTCAGCTGGGAAAATAAGTCCTGGAATTCTGTGTTTAGCATCTAGAGCACATGGCGTAATGTCCTCTCCAAGGGGCTTATATAGCTTCACCTCTTTGGCCTTGTTTGTTGCAGCCCGAGTGGCCTCTCTGTTGGCTTGTCTCTGCTCAATTCCCACAGCTTTCCTAGGAAGATGTCCTACCTGACTGGCATTTCTTAGTCTTGGGAGTCTCCACTGCAGCTTTGGCTTCCTCCTCAAGTCTCATAGTTGTCTTTACAGGGAGGGCCTGCAGGAAATTTGAACCTGCTGCACTTTGTTTGGCTCCCAAAGTCTTTCTTTGAAATCTTGGTTGAAGCCTCTATGAACTCCTAACTCCAGCATCCTGCATTCCTGCACAACCAGCGCCACATGGTTGATGCCAAGTTGTGTCAACAGCTGGAGCAGTGGCCAAGGCTCCAGGGACCCTGGCTGCAGAAATTTCTGAGTGTCTGGGTGGCTAAGCACATTGAAAAAACTTCCTAGGCCCCTTGTGCAAGAAGGGTACCTCGCTGGACTCTTCTCAAGGTAATTTTCACTTTTACTGCCTTGAGCTTGAGATGGGTGTGGTTTTGCCAGCTCCTGAGAAGCCCTCAAGCCATCTTTCTTATTGCCTTTCAGCAAAGTCTTCAGCATTCCTTTAGTGGCAGCTTCCTGAGCCCTAGTTTTAGCACAGCCTTTCAAGTCTGCACTTTCCAAATCTTTCTGCTGTGCTTTCTGCTCCTGAAGATCATAATAAATTTGGCTAAAAGTCACCAGCAATATCCATGCCACCACTGCCTGAATGCTATGCTGCTAGAAATTTCTTCTGTCAGATGAAGATGTTTATTGCTTTAAAATCAACCTCACAGAAAGTCTCAGGACACAGGAAAAATGCAGACAACTTGTCAGAGAGAACATAACAGAAATGGCCTCTAGTCCAATTACCAATAGTGTTCTCCTTTTCCTCTGAACCCTCTTGAGCCCTGTGTTCAGTGTCCTATTGGCATTCTTGTCTTCTGACCTTCCACTAGAATTGGCCATTAAGCTCCACTTACAACAGTCTAAAGCATTTTCAGCTTGCACTGCTAAACATCTCAAAATCCCAACTCCAGAAAGCTTAAAAAGCTTCTGAACCACGTGGTCAGGTTAGTCACAGCAATGACCCCACTCCTGGGGCTAATTTCTGTTTTAGTCAGCTTTTTTGTCACTGTGACTAAAAGATCTGACCTGAACAATTATAAAGGAAGAACGTTTATTTAGAGGCTCAAGGTTTCGAAGGTCTTTGTCCATAGAAGGTAGGTTCCATTCCTTGGGGCTCAAGAGGAGGCTGAACATAATGGCTGAGTGTGTGGCAGAGGGAAGGTGCTAACCTGATGACCACAAAGCAGCACAGCAGAGAGACTCCACTCACCAGATAAGAATATATGACCCAAAGCCATGCCCCCAATGCCCACCTGTTCCAGTTACCACTCAGTTAATCCTGTCAGGGGATTAATTCACTTATTGGGTTAAGGCTCTCACAATCCAATTATTTGAACTTTCTTACATTGTCTCAGGAGTTAGCTTTTGGGTGACCCCTCACATTCAAATCATAACAGAGAAATTTTACATTTATAATGAATGCACATGATGTGTTCTTTGTTATGTTTTTTAAAAAATACCTTATATTTCATTAATCTTTTACCCCAAGTAGAATCAGAATATCAGATAAAATCTCTCAACTATATTTTCATTTTTTTCTGACTTTATATATTCATAAAATGAGTTATTTTTAAACGGAATGCATAAAAGAACATACAAAGAGGAAGAAGAATTTGTTACAAGTTGGAATTAAACTTTCAGGCCTTAAAAATTATCTTTTATCTGTAGGAAATGCAGAATAATATTTCCTGGAAAAAAATGTGGGAAGCATGAAGGCTGACAGGAGGGGAGGAAAAGAATGATGGTCGAAAGGAAGAAAGGAAGGAGAGAAGGAAGAAAGAACCAAAACAACTACATTCACATGTCTTTATTATAGTATAGTGATCACAATTCACAAAAACTTATTATATATTGTATAAAGAAATAGAAGAGTAGAGTTTGGAGATTCCCTACACAAGGAAATGATGAACATTTCAAGAGTTTGAAATACTATTTATCCCCATTTGAGCATTACACGTTGTACCTATATGCTGAATTGTCACAATGTACCCCATAAATATTTAATTATTACATCAATAAAAACAAAGAACAAGAAGGGTACATCAGATCTCTCTTTAAACTATGTTCACAATGAGTTTAAAAAAATTAAAGCAGTTTTTTTCATTATGTGTGACAGTAATGGGCACTTGCATGGATTTGCTATGTAACTTAAGATTCCGTTTAAATGTAATGCTGATACTTATGTTTGTTTTAAATTTTAAAACATAATTTGAGGATCTCATATAAAATTTTTGAGACTATCACAAACATTTATTGGCACTGTTACAGTAATATTGAAATGAGTAATGTAACTATTTTTTTCCTAAAAAGAAATCTTAATACCATTGATGTATTAAAGAGGTCCTCCATTAGCTAGGTAAGACACTACATGGAAATTTTCAGAAAAAGTATAAGTTCAAATAAAATTAAAAACTTCAGCCAGTGGGTTTATAGATATAAAAATATTCCATGTTGATATTTATAATTTTTTGAGACTATAATTTGTTTAGTTAGGATGTATATTATATATAAATCAGTTTTTGTCTTTGTTCTTTTGTGCTTTTTTTTTTTTTTTTTTTTTTGTCACCATGACCAATACAGCTTATAAAAATAGTTTGAAGGACCAAAAGTTTACTTTGGTTCATGGATTCAGAAATTTAGTTCGTGGTCAGCCAACTCCAGTGTTCTGGACCAAAGATGAGATAGATATTGTAGCACAAAAGTTTGTTGCCAGGAAAAAGAGGGAGAAAGCTTTACTTGTCAGGGGCAAAATACAAATCCTAACTGCATGTCCCCAAAGATCTATTTCCCTACATCACACAAAGTTCTTCCAAAGCATCAGTTCATTAAATGGAGTATTCCACTAATGAGGTTACAACATTCAGTCGTAATATCATCCCTCAACATTCTTGCATTGTCTCATACATGGGCTTTCAGTGGACAACTCATGTTCAAATAATAATGTGTTCTTAGATATGAATAGTTTTATATCAAAAGAAAATAGCAAACTAAGAATTCAATTACCTGGTCACTTTCTTTAAAATCATTATGAACATGCCTTCCATAGAGAATGAAATGTGAATCTCTTTAAGATAAAGAAAAAATTATGCCTAGAATGGTAATCTTGGCACACAAAAAGAATAATTCATACACCTCAGTGTCTTAGAATTTTCAGGGTTTTGTAACAAAAATGCCACATACTGGGTGGCTTATAAAATACTGAAAATTTTTTTCTCGTTTTCTGGAGTCTGGAGAGTTCAAGTTAAGGCAAGAGAAGATTTGCTTTCTGGTGAGGGCTCACTTACTACATGGTTGTCTTTTAACTACGAAGTCAAGTAATGGAAGAACTGACAGATTTTTTTTGGGGGGTGTATGTTATAAGTGCATTCAATCTTCTCATGAGGGGCTCTTCCCTCAATAGCTAGTCACCCCCTATAGTCCTCCACTTTTCCTTCAGCATTAGGATTTCAACAACTTTGGTGGAGAAATAGAAACATTAATTTCATTGCACTTAGATTAGGGAATTATCCTTAAATAGATAATTCAGTAAATTTTAGGATTATATTTAGGTTATATAGAGTGTTTGGACAACATTCAATCAAAGTAAATAGGATGCATAGGGTGAGGATATTGCTATGAAGACAGTAAGAGTGTAGTCTGTGGTTAGTTAAGAAAGTGAGGGCAGTGATTACTACTGGGTTCATTGGGAAGCTCTAACATGTTTTATGCTGAAAATAGAAGATTTTTTGAAACCAAGGGATAAATTGGTATCAGGCCATACTAATATGATTAAGTGATGGAATACATGAATGAATGTGGCATAACATAAAAATATTATATGTAGGAAAATTTCAAATAATTTATGGAGCTATTCTAAACTCAAAAAGATAAAGCATAAATTCTTATTCCTGAAGTATGGTTTGTTTGCACTAGTTTTATTCTCAAAAAAGTGAACTATGAAATGGAAAAGAAAGAGTAAATTATAATGGAGAAATCTGAGAAATACTATTTCATCAAAGAGATAAAGATTTACATTAAACCCATGTCCACAGAATATAACCTTGATTTGCTGTGTTAAGAGTGACAATTTATCTGTTAATCCCTGCTTAAAACTCATAACCCCATTAATCATGTGAAAACCTACATGATCCCAATTGAAGGACTTTCTGTATAATCTCTGACCAGCACTGCTCAAAACTGTTAAGTTCTCAAAAATGAAGAAACCCCAGGAAATTGTCACCACCAATAACAGAATAATGAATCATGACTGTGAGATGTGATGTGATACTTCACTTACATAAGATTCTGGAAGAGAAGGAGGATGCTGGATGCTATACTTTGGATTCTAAATATCCCCAAAGCCCTTGAGTGAATGCTTAGTCCTCAGCTTGGTTCTGTTGTGAGGCAATGGCAACGTTCAGAGGCTGGGCTCAGTAGGAGTCTTCTGATTAATGGAGGTGTGAACTTGAACAGCGTTATTGGACCTCAGACTCTTCTTATTTTCTCCTTTTTGTCCTCCACAGAAGGTGGGAAGTTTTGCTCTTGATTAAGTCCCTGCCTCTTCTAAGACCTAAAAGCAACAGGGCCCACTGAGCAGGTACTGAAATGTCCAAAGCCATAAGCCACAATAAATAATTTCTCTTAATATATGGATTATCACTGGTATTTGTCATCTGTGATATGATAATGGAAAGAAAATTAAGAAAATCTGAATAATTATAGAATTTAGTAAAAACCAAAAAATACACATCAGTATTGATCCATTAGTTTGACAATTGTACCCTACCAGTCGAAGATGTTAATAGTAGAGAGACTGTAGTGAGGGGCACATGGAAATTCTAGTATCTTCTCACAACATTTTATAAATTGAAAATTATGCTAAATTAAATCATTTATATTAAACAATGAACAGGAAGAGACAACTGCATGTTACAGATGAAGAAAATGTGACTTAGAGAAGTTCAATAGATTGCCCAAATTAGCAAAACTGCCAATAGAGGAAGTTCAATTCAAATTTGGATAATTTCTGAATTTGTTAGCCAATAATCTACATGTTATTCATCAGACACGTTTTAACTCATGGTTATTCAGTCAGTCTCTTTCACTTTTCAAAAGAAATAAATGAATAAAATCCTTTTAAAATTCAGATTCCACATACAGATTTATTTTGGTAATATTGCATGTTTTATAGTGAC
Organism: Glaucomys volans; assembly: GCA_020662805.1. Classification (NCBI taxonomy): domain Eukaryota; kingdom Metazoa; phylum Chordata; class Mammalia; order Rodentia; family Sciuridae; genus Glaucomys; species Glaucomys volans. The sequence goes on from JAJEJO010001723.1 coordinate 155,713, forward strand.
AGTTTACTAAAAAGAGAATATTATTTTAACTGATCTTGATGAATTATATTCTGCAACTTACAAACTTACACATAAACACATTTTAAATGTCTTTAAGAATTTTTGGAGAGGTTAACCAAAAGAAAGTAAAATAAATTCACATGTAGTCTTTGTGTAATACTGTCTGTGAAACACATTAAGGAAAATAGATAAATTTGGTGTGCAGCAAACTGAAACTTCAAAACGTGTCTTAGAAAAATAAAAATAGAATTATCCAGATTCTTGCTTATATGTGGAAACTACAACTCAACTTAAAGAAGCAGGAGTTAGAATGATAGGTACCAGAGCCCAGGGATGAAGGGGATGGCAGAAAGAGGATCAAAGGGTCAAATGACTGAATGAATAATGAAATGCTTTCATTATTCCAGATATATTGCAAAGCACATGAATATAGAAAATAATTTTAATAATCAATTGTAATTTTCAAAATCATTAAAAGATTAAACTTCCAAATGAACTCAACACAATAATCTTAAGTGCTTAAGGTTGTGGAAATATTCACTTGCTTGATTTAATTATTTCACGTTGAACATATTTTATACCACCAAAATATATACAATTATAATTTCCCAATTCATATTTAAATATGAAAAGCCAAAATTAAAATCACTTTAAGAGAAAAAATAAAGTAGTATAATAAAATAATATAGATTTTTCTAGGGTAATAATACCTCTAAAATGAATGAGGAACTTAAAGGGAAAGTGGTTACCAAAAGGTTCAGTCACACAATACATGTGTGTTGTCCTTGATTTAATTTAGGTTACATATTTATTGACAGTGCAATTCTGTCTCCTTCTATTTTTGGTTTATTCATTGTTTAAATTTAAATGGATAGAGAAGTTAAAAAGGTTGAATATGTGAAAAAACTCTTAAAACTCTTATATTGAACAATTATTTCTAAATTCCATTTAATTTTTTTATGTAAAATTGAGAATTTGGGGAATTTCACCAAACATAAACACACATGTAAACTAATATTATCACATCATAAAAAGTGCTGTGATTAGATATTAAAGTTTTGTATATAACAATATGTTCAAAAACTAATTAAACATACTACTTTATATTTATAAATACATCCATTTGTAATACTTACTGTCTAAAACTTTGTGAATATAGTTATCAAAATAAAACATTTTACCAAAAGGTAATTGTCTCAGAACTTTCATTTTAACATTGAGAAGTAAAAGAGATGCTACATCAAACTTATTTAATCTATTTTGTAAAATATTTTGTATAATCAATACTAAAGTTTTCATTAATGTGAGATCCCATTTATTGCATTACTGAATATTCGACTTAATAAAAGATCTCCATTGCAACAATTTTAATAAGTTCTGTTTATGTAGTTTATACATTGCATGGATAAAAATATAAAATAAATTAATAGTTATAATTTCTTTGTAATTGATTTTTATTCTTTTTAGATATACACAAGAGTAAAATATATTAATTATTCAGTCCAACTATAGTTCTTAATGTGTAGATTTTGTCCATCCTTAAACTGTATTTGCTAGTAATTACTCCACAGTGAAAATGCAACTTCTTAAATCTTATTTTTATATTTTTTATGAACTCTAATATAAAACAGGTCAACTGTGTCTCTTAAAAATTATGTTTGGATTAAGGATGTGGCTCAGTGGTAGATTGTACTCCCAATAGGCATTAAGTTCAAGGTTCAATCTTCAACACCACAAAAACAAAAAAAATACTTATATTTACAGAGAGACACTATCATTAGTTTATGCTTGTCATTAACTCTGTTTTCAGGGGAGTTTCTCCAAAGATTTATTCTGTGAATACCTCAGGACAAGGAAATATTGTCCAGTGTTGACTAAAGGAGCTTTTATAGAAAGAAACATTTGGGACTGGTTTGAAAAAAACGTATGAATGGAGGAAATTAACTTAGCTATGTTAAGCCAAAGGGGGAAAATATCCATCTCATTTATTCATAGATTTTTTTCATTCTACATCAGAAGTTATATTTTCTGAAATAATTTAATAAATAAAACTAATTTTAATTATAGCCCAAAGTAATGGTAAGGGCTAACTTTTATTTATTTATTTTTCATTCCAAGTAAAATTACTGAATAATGAATAACACATATTAGAAATTCATTAAACCATAATTTTTTATCCACTTTATACTTATTTCTGAGATTCTCAAATACCATGAAACTTTATCAACATAGTTTATTTTCACAAACCCTTCGGATACTTCGCAATCAATATGTGTGCAGAGGATACTCTTGTTTGTAAAAATTGATTTCAAAGTCTTTGTAAGATTCGTTTATGAAGCATTGTTTGAAACTAATATCTAAATATAGGAGGAGTGCTTATTTGGAGTTGAATATCACTGATAATAAAGTGTTAGGAAAAATATCTAATTAGTTAGAATGATAAATTTAAATTTTTCCATAAGTATTAACAAGAGTGTGTTAACAGAAAACAAATTAGTGCCTGAGTGTGATGCATGCACACATAATGGCACATTTCAGTTAATTAACTATTTTATAGATGGTATTTAGAAAAACACATTAACCCTTATCTACTTCTATCTTCAAATAGCACTAGATATTTTCTAGTGTGTAGCTGCCAAAAGTATTTATGTAAAATTTCACACTAGTTTCTGGAGTGTACACAGACATACTCTCTTTTCTTCTGGAAGAGTAGGAAGAAGGGAGGAGGAGTTGGGACAGAGAGTCAGGAAATACAGATACATAAAATAAATTACCCTTAGCTAACCCTTAAATGACAACATAAAATGAAAAAATAGTTACAAAATATAATACTGTTAAAAAGAATTCTCTTCCTTAAATAAATATACTTATGTTTGTTAACTTGAAAAGCATTGAAATTTTATTAATCTTATAAAAAGGTTTTATAATAGATGAAAATAGCCCAAAAACCTAAAATTATTTTTAGGAATCCTCTCAAATAATAAATATGAATAGGACTACCTAGAAAAATCAGTCCCATAGTAATTGAAAATATTGTTTCCAATTTTCCTAGATGTAATAATTGGGATATCTGAAGCACTGCTTGTGTCTGTGTAGGTTAATCATTGTGTTAAATTTGTATTAGAGAAAATCTCATGCAGCATAAAATATAATTTTATATTTTTTTCTGAAATATGGACTACACTTTTCTTCATAATTTGAGTGCATCAATCTTATGTCTTCCTTTTAGAGATTTTAGCTCTTTGTAATATAAGGGGCATTTTGCTCATGGTTCATTTTATATTTCTTTGTACCCCAAAAGTAAAATTTATGAGAGACACTGAATAATTTCCTGACATATGGGTGGACAGTCTATTTCCTGTAGCAAATAACAGTTTAGTTGATTGATGAAGAAGTTTCATCTTATGAACGCTCCAGGAAAAATAAAATTGATTTTTTTCAGGTTTTTGTTATTTTGTTGGATATGGATACAATTTTACTCTGTTACTTTGATATCCAGGTTAGAATTGAAGTCCTTGTATCAAAAAAGTCATCATGGATTATTTTATTCTAATGTATGAGTATTTTGAGAATTATCACCGATAAACTAAATGAATATAACTACTGAGACTTTTTCTCCATGGATGAAGAGAAATGTGTTTTTTGTTACTATGTTTTTGTGGCAAATGTGCATATGTAATGGGAAATTCCTCTTTAATGGACAGAAACTTATTGTGTAATGTATAATTTTCAACAAATTAAATTGAATTTTAGAGACTATTCTATAATATAACAATTTATGGAATTTTAATAACTAAGATTCAGAAGAAAATAATTTTATAATAAGTAAAAGATTTTAAAGGTATATTATATTTTTTAGATCTTCATTGTGGTTATTTGACATCATGGATTAAATTTTATTTAATTTTCTAGGTTTTTTAAAAGTAGAACATGTTGTCACACATCCAACCAAAGGACTAATCCCCTTCATATTATTCATTTCCATATTTATTTCTACTAACTGCTGAATAGTTTTCTCTTAAGTAGGAATTAAATACCTTTATTACATAAAAATGTCATTTTAGAGACTAGGGTGCATATTGTTAGCAAATTTAAATGTAAAATGAACCCATATTATTATTGAGAAAAGTTAAAATAAGTCATTCAATGTTGAATTTCTATTATGGTTTATTATTTTCTTAAACATGTGATATAGTTATTTTGTTATATAATAGAGAATTTTCTAGCATTTAAAAGATTTTCCTATTTTTATAACAATTTAATGTAATTAATAATTGCATTTTAAACATTATGATTATAATTTAATGTAAACTTTACTTAATATCCTAACTAAATCTGAAGTCAATACCATACTAAATTGTCTTTCATTTTCAATCACTTTACCCTTTTATAGTATTCATAAAAGCATGGCATGAATAATAAAGGTACATACATAAGTAAACTACTCAATGTCAAAATTATTTGTGTGTGAGAACAAGTTCAAAATGGCATTAAAATACTATTTCATGATAGATTTGAAGATTTTCTCAACTTTGTAAATATTCCTCAGTTTTATTATATTATATATGAGAATGATATTTTTTTCTACATACAAATGTACACATATACTTCAGTAAAGTGAAAAGAATCTTGGCTTCACTTACTGAATCCTTCATTAACTTAGCTGATAAAGCAATTATGAAATCATTAAATACATGGAGAATACTAATTGTGTTTTATTTTTTCATGAGAAAATAAAAGTAAATTTCTTGTTAACTCATAGTTCTGACAAACCACTGCTCCGGCTGAATATTTTAGAAGCTGCAGTTTGGCTTGTTAGGAATCTCAAAGGAAAAATAAGATCAATACTTGTCACAGCAGGAGATCCTTTACTGTCAGAAGAATGCTGTAATAGAGCACCAAGGACGAAGAAAATACAGCAGCACTTCTCAGCTTGGTCTTATGTAATGAGCCAGCTTCTATTAGAAACACTAACTCACTTTTTCTGAAAATTTAATACCCAGGTCAAAAGCCTCAAGTGTCACTTTCCTGTTCTATTTCCATATTTAACCCATTAGTCCAGTTTATAAACTAAGTATATAAAATATGCTGAAAATTTGTATAAGCATATGGCATGCTAGCCATTATGCAGCCTGTTCATGCAGCTTTTAGTTTTATGAAAGAAACTCAGCAACCCCCAAATTGTAAGTTTTAATATGTTAGTGTCCTTATAGAATATCTGATGTTCCATTTAAATTTTCCTCCGATAAATTTATTCCAGGATGAGAAGCCCATTGACTCCTAGAGAAGCTGGTCGCAAATGTATGATATAGATTCTATTGTTGTAAAAAATAATCTTTTGGAGGTCTAGATTTGCATGATCAGGTTTAACCTACAAAGAACACTACACAGGTCTTGTGGTTTGGATATGAGGTGTCCCCTGAAGAGCTCATGCATTAGGAATATTAGGCAATGTAGGCAATGTAGGAATATTCAAGGGTGAAATGATTTGATTAGAAGAGCTGTAAACCTAATCAGCAAACTAATCCATTTGATAGATTAACCATTTTCAATGGATTACTGGGTGGCAACTGTAGTCAGTAGGGATCTGGCTGAAGGATGTAGGTCACTGGTTGCATGCTTTTGTGGATTATGTTGGGTCGTTGGCCCCTTATCCCCTCTCTCTGATTCTCTGTTGTCTTGAGTTGAGCAGCTCTCCTCCACCATGCCCTTCCAATATGATGCTCTACCTGCCTCACCTCAGGTTCAGAGCCATGGAACCATCCACCCATGGGCTGAAGCTCTAAACCTATGAACACAAAAGAAATTTTGTCTTCTTAAAATTGTTCTTTGTCACACTAAGAAAAATTGGACTACCATGCCAGGTGTTGGCAGTGCTGCTGGCAGATGACTGCCAAGTCCTTCACCACTTTTCCTAGCTGCAGACAGCTGACTTGGCCAAGGGCACATCCTCCCTAGGATAACTCATATTCAAGGTTTTATATAGCAGTTGTGTAAATAACCTATACTGTAGGACCACTTTGAGATAATTGGTCAAGATTTTATTGAGCTTATAATACAGTTTGAATTATGTTGGTACCTAATCTTGTTCCCTTCCCCTTCTTACACATGTTGATCAGTTATAGTGTCCTACAAACCAAAGTACTTTGCTTATGTGCTCTGTCTTCCATCCAGCTAGTTCCCTAATGAGTTGGCAAATCGAATGGATCTCCCAGTCAGTCTTCAATATTATTCAAATAAGACACTTACTTCCTTTTATAAGAACCAGAGTACATCTCAACTCTTGAGGCATAAAACTTGCCTCACACTACCATTACTTGCTCACCCTATGTTTTTGTCAGCTTTTTCTCTGTTGGGACTAAAACATCTGACCAGAACAATTGTAGAAGATGAAGAGTTTATTTGAGGGCCTGTGGTTTCAGAGGTCTTTGTCCGTAGAAGGCTGACTCCATTCCTCGAGGCTCAAACTGAGGCTAAACATCATGGTGGACTGTGTGGCAGAGGCAAGCAGCTTACATAATGATCAGGAAGCAGAGAGAGAAATTCTACTCTCCAAATAAAAAATATATACCCCATAATCATGGCCCCAATGACCCACTGCCTCCAACCACACCCCACCTGCTTCTAGTTACCACTCAAATCAATTCAATCAGGGATTAATTCCCTGATTAGGTTAAAGTCATAACCCAATCCTTTTCCTCCAAACCTTCTTGAATTGTCTCACATGTTAGCTTTTGGGGGACATCTCTCATCCAAACCCTAATACTGTATCTCCAAATGCATTTCCTAAATTGTCCTGTGAAGTACAGTGTCCTAAGAAGCAAAATATATGTGACCAATATGCTACTGTTGATCTCAACTGCCCAGTGTTGATGAGATCACATATATTTTTTCATCATTTTTCCTTTGAAAATTTAAATTAATTTTTTAACCAAGACATAAAACATTAAATTCAAACATATTTACAAAGCACCAAGTAATGTTCAACACAGGCATATATTCTTTAACTGAGGGTAAACATACCTATCTCCTCAAATATTTGTCACCTGTTTTTGGTGAAAACCAAACATTTTCTTGTAATTTTCTGAAATATACAGTATATTGTCATCTCTGTTACTGCTACTGTCATCTGTCATCTCTGCTACTGTACTACAGTACATGAGGTCTGATCACCTATTATGTGACTCAGTCATATGTCAGCTGATGGGGATGCATTCTGAGCAATGCACCACAACTCAGTTTCATTGTTGTGTAAACATCATAGACCGTACTACATAACCTGGATGGTATAGGTCAATCAATAAATGCCACTTCCTGGTTCACAAAAAAGATGCAATGAACATGGGATATATGAATCTGCTGCCAGTATAACGCAGCTTATTGCTCTACAGTAATCTTTAACAAAACAAAATACATTCTAAAATAACGATAAAACTGTGGCCTGTTACATACTTAAACCAGAAAATACTTGTTCATTATCATTATTAGGAATTAGGTACTCACATAATTGTAGGTTTGTTTATTCCAGTATCAACACAGGCGCACAAGTAATGTGCTACACTATGAGGCAGTGATGGCAATGCTGCTACCAGGTAATAATGATTTTCAGTTTCACTATTGCATTTTTATATTTGTTTATTATCATTGCTTCATTATAATTATATATAAGAGTGAGATTCATTGTGACAAGTTCATTTATGGACATAACATAATGTGATCAACTTAATTCCCCAGTACTTGCCCTTGACCTTTCTCTTTCCTCCCTCAGGTACCTCTCTTCAGCCTGCTGATCTAACTTATACTTTCGCAAGTTCTTTTCAAATTGTTTTTCTATTTCTCTTCCATTTATGAAGCAGAACACACAATATCCTTTACTTTATGAATCTGACTTAGTTCAATCAAGATTGTGTTCTCCAGTTCCATTCCTTTTCCTGCAAATGACATAATTTCATCTTCTTTATGACTGAATAAAACTCCATTGTGCGTATTGACCACACTTTCTTTATCCATGCTTCTGTTGATGGACATCTAGTCTAGTTTGGTATCTTGGCTACTGTGAATTGTGCTGCTATAAACATGTATATTCACATATTTCTGTCTTGTGCCTACTTTAGTTCTTTTAGAAGAATACTAAAGAGTGGCAGGGCTGGATTATATGGTTACATGGCAGTTCCACTCCTTGCCTTTTTAGGACCCTCTGTGGTGATTTCCTTGGGACCACCTCATATATGTGGCTTACTTTTGACAAAACATCACTCTGTGGTGCATCTCTCTCTCTCTCTCTCTCTCTCTCTCTCTGTACACATTTAACTATTATGATTATCAATTTTATCATACAAATAAACTGAGATGAGATGCATAATAATTTGTACAATAATATAAATCTTTAGATCTTGGATGTAGGATTTCTTTATTTTTATTTTTTTAAATTTAGTTGTAGATGGACATAAGACCTTTATTTTATGTATTCATTTTCATGTGGTGCTGAGAATTGAAACCAGTGCCTCATACATGCTAGGCAAGCGCTGTACCAGTGAGCCACAATCCCAGCCCTGGGTGTAGGATTTCAATACCAAGGTCTGTTTCCAGAGTCCTTGCTCTTAACAAAGGCGCAACTGAGAACACAATAAAATAATTAAGAGCATAACTACTATGATTTAATTCATTTTTTAAAATTCCTTTTAAAATTAATGTATGGTTGTAAAACATATTTCCAAATTAGAGACTCTACTTTGGAGATCAGAAAATATAATTATCAATAATGGAATAACTAAGCTCCAGGCATTATTTTACATTGTAAAAATTCATAGATGTATGTTAGCAGTGGTAACTTTGTTCTTGCTGTTCTCAAGTGCAAGTTTCCACTGTTTTGCAGACTTTGTGGCAGCTGAGAACTTGCGATTAATGGTCAAATATTAACAGACACAAATCCATTGTACATTCTTTACAAAAGCAATATGGAAATATAAAATATTACATGAAGCCATTTTCTCACTCTAAGAATTATGTGATAATGCTTTATTTGACTGGAAACAGGAAAGTAAATTGTAGGTATTTCCAAGAAAATTCAAAATTTAAAAATTAAAAAGTGGGGCACTTACATTTGCTGAATAAAGAAAAGCAAAGAAAAAGAAGAAGAAAAAAAGAAAAACAAGAACCAAAAAGAATAGCCTGCCATTGAGCTGTAGAATCTGACGTATATGTTTACTGAATAACTTATATGCAGCGATTTTCAATGCTTACAAAAAAAAGTGCCTGAGGAATAAAACTGAAGTAGTGAGTGCAGGATGGAGTGAGATGCCATATGTCCCAGGCTAGCAAACATGCCAAGTGCATCCTTGGTATTTCAGCAGGTGGTGCCCAGATGTTCTGCATCAACCCACTGGAAAAGCAAGAGGTGAAACTTGAAATATAGACAAAGGTGTCACGGTGCCCTAAATACAGCAAATGTGAGTCATTGCACTAAGGCCCTGGGCATCTTCACTCTTTTAACTATTCCATGAATTTCAAATAAGCGTGAAGGTCAGATGATCAAGGAGAGCAAGAATTTAGAAATATTGTTTTGCAGAAAGTTTCACTATTTCTAACAGGAAAATGTGACAGCCACTGAATTAGGGGAAAAAGATCTCCTTTGTTTAAGTTTTTGAAGCACCACATTCGGTTCTCCATTGTTTTCTGACACCAATGTCTAAAGTCTTATGCTTTTTACCAAAAATAAAAGTTTAGGCAGAATATGTTCATAAATTATTGAAAGACATGCACAGATAAGGGAGGAAAATAATCCTAAAGTGGGCAATTAGTACTTTAACTTCCTGTGATTGAATCTGTCAGACCATGTAAACAAAATGATAATTTTTTGCTGAAACTATTGTGGTTCTGAATAGTGAAATACCTGCTACACATGAATTTCTCAAATCATCATTTAATTGGTCAAGAAGTCATAAACCTGAAACTTTTTAATACACAGATGACTCATAAAGTTTGAAATTCTCATGGTATATGAAGAGTTGAAATTTGCAATTCTCAAAACTCTTAAAATTTTATTCTAAAATATCCCTTTCAAATGAAATTTACTTAGAAAAAATAATTTTTATGTTATGTATATACACACTCATTGCTAAAGTGAAGATTACTGTTAGAATGTGTCCAAGAGGCACACAGGTATACAGTTAAAAGAAGATTCGAGGGTACTTTGTATAACCTCTTGATTTATATATGAGGGAATCGAAGCCCATGATCTGTTAAAAAATATAATAATAATAATAATAATAATAATAATAAACCTATTTAAACTACAAAATAACTTGGTCTAGGATATGCCTGCCCAATTGTCATAGTGCAACACATTCAAATATGTTGTAATGACTAGGAAGAGAAAGATACTGTCTTAAGAAAAAGTGTGATTATAAAATATTTTTGTAGATGGAGCATTTGGTACTACTTACAAACCATTTTTTACTCTCAGCAAAAACAAAATTTTTAAAAATGCTCTAAAATAACAAAGATCTTTGATGGGGGAATAGTATACTTAATAAAACAGGTTATTTTACCTCTTTTATCTTGGCTCATGTCATTCAACAAGGTCCATATTGCATGTATCCATGTACAATCCCTTTGTTAGGCCTTGTCTTCACAGAGATAAACAAGAAACAATTCTACCTTTGTTACTGAGAACAACTGATTTATCTTCTTCTTGGTACAAAGGCCACATGGTACTCAGGAACACTTCTTCATTGAGAACTCCACACTTACTCTCAGCTTTGGCTCTTTCCTTGAGCTTGGAGATCTCTCTGGTCAGATCTCCAAATGTCTGGCTCCTTAAAAGCTTTCGGGCCTTAGCATTGATATCATGCCCTTATTCCCAATTAAAGATTCTCTCTTTATTTTTATTTATTTTATTTGTATATTTTTAATTTTTGGTACTGGGTATTGAAGTCAGGGGCACTCCAGCACTGAGCCACATCCCCAGTCCTATTTTGTATTTTATTTAGAGATAGTTTCTCACTGAGTTGCTTAGAACCTTGCTTTTGCTGAGGCTAGCCTTGAACTCATGATCCTCCTGCCTCAGCCTCCTGAGCAGCTAGGATTACAGGAATGTGACACCACACCCAGTTATATCCCCTGATTTTTAATAATCTTACCACCTGACAGATCCTCACTATGTGAAATTATCCTTTTCAATAATCTATTAGCTATAAGTTCTTCCTTTTGGGGACTTACTGGGATGATAGCCCAGGTCAAAAAACACGCTTGCACCATACACTAGCTTCTCCTTATGAGCCTAGTCCACTGTACAATAAAATCTCAAAGAATATTAGGAAATGAGGAGGGCTGAGAATGTAGCTCTTTGGCAGAGCACTTGCACAGCATGTGCAAGGCCCTAGTTTTATATCCAGTACTGCAAAAACGAATAAAAATTATCTAATGAGATGAAGAAAACATTCTCAAAATTTGGGAGAAAAATGAAGCATTGAATGGATAAACTTTATGAATTCATTTCAATTCAATGGCTCATATATTTGAAAAGTCTATGAGGCACTATTCATTATGCTAGGGAACAAAGGGGATACATATATGGATGGAAGAATGATTGTGGAGCTAACTCTAACATTAGAGTATAGGAAGAAAGACAAGAGTGCATATATTGTTGTACAAATACATAGAACTGGGAGTAAGAGTGATTTATCACAATGAGAAGATCAAGCATATGACAGATGAGACATACAACAAAATAAATAAATGACATTTTAATAGGCAAAAAAGTGATCTAGAAGAATAAAACTGTATTAGACAGCTTTTCATCACTACGAGCCAAATATTTAACATAAACCACTTAAAGGAGGAAGGTTTTATTTTGGTCACAGTTTCGGAGATTTGAGTTCATAGTCATCTGTTACCATTGCGTTGGGCCTAAGAAGAAGCAGAACATCATGGCAGAAGTTGGAGGAAAAGCTGCTCAACTCATGAGAGAAGCAGCGGAACAAGGAGGAAAGACCTATGGACAAGGTATAGTCTTCCAGGACAAGACCCCAATGTCATTCTCTTGTCCTAGGTCCCACCTCCTACACTTTCCACCACCTCCCAACAGTCCATTCAAAATTTGAATCCTCAATGAATTAGTCCACTAATGAGAGCATAGTCTTCCTAATTCTGCATCTCTCTTTTTTCACAATGAATTTCATGATTGCTTTTTCTAGTTCTATGAAGAATGTCATTGGGACTTTAATAGGAATCAGGTTAAATTTGTATAATGGTTTTGGTAGTATGGCTATTTTGACAATATTAATTCTGCCTATCCAGGAACATAGGAGGTCTTTCCATCTTCTAAGGTCTTCAATTTCTTTTTTTGTGTGTTCTGTAGTTTTCATTGTAAAGGTTTTTCACCTCTTTTGTTAGATTGATTCCCAAGTATTTTATTTTTTGAGGAAATTGTGAATGGGATACTGTTCTTTATTTCTCCTTCAGTGGATTCCTTACAAATATATAGGAATGTGTTTGATTTATTGGTATTGATTTTCAATCCTGCTACTTTGCTAAATTCATTTATTAGTTCTAGAATATTTTTGGTGGAAATATTTTGGTGGAATTTTTTGATCTTCCAAATATAGAATCATATCATTGGTAATAGTGATAGTTTGAGTTCTTCTTTACCAAGGAAATAATAGTGTTTATGTTATTAGAATAAAGAAGCCTACTTCTTAGTATCACAGAGTACAAAGAAAAATTTTGAATTGAATGTCTTCTTTATCATGCATTTTTTTATTTAAAAGAAGATTGAACCTCTTTTCTTTACAATGCCTGAGAAAGGTTGGTTTGGTAAGATAATTTTACTCTTCAAAATTTGAAAATAAATCAGAGGACATGAAAATCAAATGATGATCTCAGAGTATTCTTACTATTGACTTGAGAATAACGTAAAAATCTATTGTAAACAGTTTGGCAATATAAATATTCTGGATTTATAAATATCATTGACTACTTTCTTGAAAAAATGTCTCAAACACAGCAATCAAAATGGTGAGATATTTATCCAAGAAATTCTCCAAGACAAAAGGCTGAATCAGTGAGTGTATAACGTGCTTTTCAATGGTGGTTATGATATTGAGGAGCTGGTTCATGAAACTATACTAGAATGGAGCAATAGATCAAAAAATAACTTTTTAAAATAAATTTGATGATGTTTTTATTAATGTGTTAAAATTATACATAATAATGGGGTTCATTGTGGCATTGATATATGTGCATGATTAGCTCCATTTCATTCCATTGTACTTCCCCTTTCTCTCCCCTACTCTCTTCCCTCATCCCTTTCCTCTACTCTGTGATGCCTTATAGTTATACACAAAAGCACAATTCATTGTGGTATATCTGTATATACACATAGCATAATTTGACGTGTTTCATTCTGAAGTTCCTCCTCTCTACTTCCAATTTTCCCTCCCACTTGACCCTCTTCCTTTATTCTACTGAAGGGAAGAGTCTGTATGTGATAGTAAAGAGTTTAGTTTTAGTACATATAGTATGATTAAATTTAGTTTGAAGAAAACAGAAAAAGAGGAAATTGTTTAGGGGAAGGAAAGAAGACAAACTGTTTCACTAAGATGGTATTTAATTGAAAATAAGAGTAACCTAGAATAGTGAAATATTGGTAGTACAGAAAAGAAAGGTTGGAGTCTCAAATGAAGATCACTTGAAGTGGAAAAATTTAACTCAGTATTTCACTTTATAGCTGTGAATCAACAGTTAATTAAATAAGGTATACATGGAGAACATGAGTGATTTGATGAATAATGTCACTTAAAAGTAATAGCAAATATTTAGAAGACTTGCATCACGCTCACTGGGAAGGAAGATAACAGGTGTATTGTGGAAATTTCATGGATTATGTGAACTGAGGAACACATTAGCCTTATGGCAAATTGTAAATTTATAAAGGAAGTGCTCAAACTAAGTATTCTTTATGGTGCTAAATGAGATATGAAATATAGCTAATACAATATTTTAAATAAGCTAGATTTCAAATTAAAAGAAAAAATAAATATTTTGAGTCTGCTCTGTGTTAACTCGGAGTAAGCTATGGAAGTTTATAAAATTATAGGGAAAGCAAGGACCCATTCTATCCCATAGGACTTCTCTTAAAGGGTCCTCGGGAATGCAAACCAGAATATCTCTTCCCATATCCAAAGGCCTAGTGAGTAAATTATTGAATTGTTTGACACAGAGTTTGATTTCCAATGTATTATTTCTTGAAACCTGTCAAATTATCTAGGAAGTTTAGTGGTCATTATGTTAAAAATATATTCCTCTATTTTGGGGAATTTTTAGGTAAGTTATTGTGTGTTGTTTTAGCTTTATGTTTGTCAAGATGTGTAATGATTAATTTAGAAAAAAAGATTGGAATAAATTTTAATGGTTTGGACTTAAATTACAATAAGGACAATGCTGCCCACATTTTAGTAATAAGTTATTAGTTTAGTTTTGCATATTCACTTCTGATTTTTCAATCTCGACTGAATGTAAATATCTGATATCATTCTGTGATATACAAACCTTATCATGGGGCAAGCTGGATAACAAAAAAATGCAGAGCTTATGAGATGAAAGCTTGTAAGGATCTGAACTGAGCTCTTTGCAGACCCAACTGGATTGAGCATTTATGACTGAATATGATATTGTTTGGTATTCATTCACTGATCAAATTTCTGATACAAATCTTAGTAGAATTCTAAGATTGGTATTGTATACATTCAAATTCACTAGGTTTGTGTTTGCTTTCCCATGAAGGTATGGATGCTCACACTCCCCAAAACGTGGGGCATGATCAACTCTGTGGGGCAAGGTCAGTCCAGGAACTAAGGGACAGAAAGCTAGTTTCTTGCCCCTAGGACCTAGAGTCATCTTGGTCAGCATCAAAGACACACTTTAAA
>JAJEJO010001724.1:0-39565 GCA_020662805.1 Glaucomys volans
AAGAAAATGAAGAGGCCAAATTATCTCCATTGCAAGAGATAAGATAGTTTCATTTTATCTGGAAATCATAACATTATCAATAAAAGCATTACCATACAATTAGAAACTCAAATTAGATTTTATTTGGTAAGGTTAATTAACATATAAACTAAATAGCCTTCATATATAATCATGATTCACAGAAGATAAAATGGATAAGATTCTATTATGATGGCCATAAAAAAATGTAAACTACTTAGTAATACACTTGACAGGACTGTGTAGAATCCTTCTGAGGGAAATAGCCAGATTTTGCAGAAAAACACAAAAATAGATTTGAATAAATTCAAATACATATCACATTGTTGGACAGGTAGACAAAATAGCATGAAGATGCTAATTATCTCCCAAGCTAAAATATAATAGTATGACTCAAATAAAAATACCATCAAGATTTTATTTCAGACGAATTGATTCTAGTCAGGCGCCGTGGCACACGCCTGCAATTCCAGCACCTGGGAGGCTGAGGCAGGAGGATGGTGAGTTCAAAGCCAGCCTCAGCAACTTAGCGAGGCCCTGAGCAACTCAGAGAGACCATCTCTAAATAAAATACAAAATAGGGCTGGGGATGTGGCTCAGTGGTGGAGGGCCCCTGAGTTCAATCCCCAGTACCCAAAAAAAAAAAACACCAAATTGGTTCTAAAGTAAACATGAATGTAATGAACAAGCAAAGATAACCAGGTAACCCTGAGGAAGAATGGAAGTAGCTAGAATTCTCAAACAAAAAAAATTATAGGGCTGGGGTTGTAACTCAGCCTAGTATGTATGAGGCACTGGGTTTGATTCTCAGCACCACATAACAAAATAAATAAGGATATTGTGTCCATCTACAGCTAAAAATATATTTTAGAAAACATTATAAAATTTCTATCATCAAAACAGTGTGATTCTGGCAAATGAATAGGCAAGCTGTGAATAGAACTACATGAAAAGTCTAAAAACAAACCCAAATACATAAGATAATTAGCATATGGTAAAGAGCTATTAAATCACTAAGAAAAGTATTTTTAAATGTTTCTGAAAAACTGAATCACTATTTGGAAAATGGTATAATCAGATTTATAGCTTATACCATCCTCTAAAGTATGCTCCTAATACATCATGGTTCCAAATTTATATCTTAATACCACTTAGCACTAGATGAAAGCAACAGTTTATCACCTCAGAGTGGGGAAAACTTTCTACCTATCACACAAATCTAGATGGATTAAATATGGAGAAAATCCATTAAATGGATAATTTCAAAATTTTTCATGGTAAATACACACAGTAAATAAAATTAAAAGACAAACACCACATCGGGAAAAAGTGCAACTCATCAAAAAGAGCTAATTTCCCTTTACATAAGGAGTACCTAGAAAACAAGAATTAAAGCACCAACAACACAAAGTTTTAAAATGAGCAACAAAAAAATCTTAGAAAAAATGAGTTAACTTGTTTATGTTTAAGTCTGCAAGATGAGTAAATAATCATAGTCAGGAAAATGATACATACTGAGATACCACGCCTCACTTGGTAGAGTGATTAAAATCTATAAGTTGTATAATAACTTCTGTTGGTGAAACTGGAGAAACAGGCATTTCCATACTCACCATTGCTGTTGAGACCAGTATGATCTCTATAGAGCACAATTTGAAAATATCCAAACCTTTTTAAAAAATAGGTACCAACACTTTAGTCCAGAAATCTAACTTCTAGGAATCTATAACCCAAAGCACAGTTAGGCACATACTGAACAAATAGTCACAAAGTTAGTCATGTGGCATGGTCTAAAACAGGAAATGACTGAAATTACTCATATAAAATACTAGTCAGCTGTTAAAAAGAGGAAGAAGAAGAGAGGGAAGTTGGAGGTGAGGGGGAGGAAGCTCTGTAATACTATGTGGTTAAACCCAAGACATATAAAGTAAGAAAAAGTGAAATTATAGAACAGAATTTGAAAACAGTTCCTTTTATTTTAAAAAAGAGGAAAGAGTGCGTGTATACATATATGGTTTTATTCTAAAAACACACCAGAATAATAAATCTGAAACTAATGCAATTTTTGAGAATGGGAGAGAGCATAGATAGTAAAGAGAGAAGCAAAATTACCCTAGGAATGTTTCTTTGTAAGTTTTCACTTCTGAACAACATGGATTTTTTACATATTCAAAAATTAAATTGAGAAGAAACAGAAGCAAACTCTAAAATCAAAAACAAACTGGAACAAATGTGACCAATTACATACCAAATTGAAAAAATACCTGTCAGTAAAAATCTTTTCAAGTGAACTTTGCATATCCTTAGTGGAATGCAAGAATGACAACTTTACTTGGCAGTTTAATTAGAAGCAGTACCATCAGTGTTTTTATTTTAGGAATGTTATAGAATAACCCTGATGAATTGTTGTCAGCGTTCTTGGGCAAAACACACAAATAACAAAACCAAGGAAGTTAAGTAAAAACCCAATAAGTTTAAATTTAAGTTGGAAATCCAACACTAATTCACAATTTTTTAATATTCATTCTCTATTCTGTCTATTCAAAGCAATGATACCACTAGTGTAGATTTTGGTTTTTCTAAATTACACTCTCCATTAAATGAAACCACACTAGAGAATGGAAAGAAAGTTGCAGACTGGGAAAAAATATGTATTAGGTCTTCAGAAAAACAAAACCAACTCGTGTGTGTGTGTGTGTGTGTGTGTGTGTGTGTGTTTGTGTGTAGAGAGATTTATTCTTTAAAAATTGGCTCTCCTGATTGTAGAAGATGGGAAGTCCAAATTCTATAGGGCAAACAGGAAAGCTGGAGACCCGTGGAACAGATTATGTTACAACCGTGCCTGAAGGCAGTCTGAAGGCAGAATTATCACTCAGGGGACCTCAGTCTTTGTTTCTTAAGACCTTCGACTGATAGAGGCCCACACACAGTTTGGAGGATATTCTGCTTGACTCTAAGTCTACCTATTTAAATGTTAACCACAACTTAAAAGCAACATCCATCCAGACTGTTGTTTAACCAAACATCTTCACACCATATCCTCAACAAGTTGACACACAAAATGAACAACCACTGTGTCATCTTGGGAGAAAAGGAAGATGGTAAAGAACCATTTCCCTGAAATGGGCCTCTCACTTCCCAAGAATCTAACCAAGTTAAGGCAACAATGACAACAAGTCTGGGCCAACTTGTATACATAAATCTTCTCTCTAGGAGGACACCCTCTTTCTCTCATGCGTCCTGGGAAGGAGGGCAAGTTAGTGCAATCTTAGAAAGCTGCTCTCTTGCATACACACCAGGGCTTTGGGATCCTGGTCACACAAAGGGAAAAATCGTGCTAAGCTACTCACAGCTCCTGTAGTCTAACTTATACAACTCCTCTCCCTGAGTAACTTGAACAGGTACAGAACACTGTGGAAAGGATAACTGTCACTCACTCAGAGATCATCTTTGGACTAAGAGTCATGTGGGACAGAGATACTATTATCTGGTGAAGCATCGAGAGGGACAAAGGTGCTTTTCGTCCAGACTGTCAACATTGGACTTCCTGGGATAGTGTCAAGAAGAATAGAGGCCCTATTTGGTGAAGTGTGGAGAGTGGTGGGGTGACATCTGTCCAGCCTGTTGCCACTGGACATTGCCCATAAACTTGCGTTGCTTGACATCTCCAGGTACTTTCTTTTGTCTTGAGATGTGTAACAATAAGAAGGAAAAAACAGAGGAACCTATCACCATAGTGGTAGTAATAGAGGTGGTCACTTGTCACATGCTTCAGAAAGTAGACAGAACAGGATATAAGACTAAATGAAAGAGGTGAGAGCAAGTGGAGAGGCAAGGTGTCCCTGGGGTTTGAAGCTTGAGCAAACCAGAAAGATGAGGTTCACCATTACTCATGTGGGTAAGCCTATTGAAGGAAGTAGTTTACATGTGGAAATAAAGACTTCAGTCAGAGACATGTAAGTATAGCCAGCAGGTGGGGTAGGCAGAATTCAAAGATTATGCCTAATGACCCACACCCTTCTGTAATGCCCTCCACTTGTGTATGGGTGGGAACTTTAATTTAAATTTGCCCATCTCTATTACAATAGAGATGATGGGCTGTCACTCCTTTGATCATGACACATTGCATAGCAAAAGTGAAGGCATTTCTCAGTTGCAATTAAGCTAATCAAAGGGAGAATATCCTGAAGCAGGGAATGAACTAATCTGTTTAGATCTTTCAAAGGGGTCTAGCTGTCAGAAGAAACTCAAGAGCTTCTCATGTTGTCTTGGAGAAGTAAAGTGCTATGATATGGAGAGAACATTCTGCCAACAGTGAGTTTAAACAAAACCCTGAGCCTAATTGAGGTAAGATGAAATCTTAAGGTGGTTTTGATTTGCATTTCTCTTATAACTAGGGATGGTGAACATTTTTTCATGAATCTGTTGATTGCTTGTAGATCTTCCTCTGTAAAGTGTCTGTTCATTTCCTTGGCCCATTTATTGATTGGGTTATTAGTGTTCTTGGTGTAAAGATTTTTGAGCACTTTGTAGATTCTGGAGATTAGTGCTCTATCTGAAGTGTGTGTGGCAAAGATTTTCTCCCACTCTGAAGGCTCTCTCTTCACATTGCTGATTGTTTCCTTTGCTGAGAAAAACCTTTTTAGTTTGACTCTATCCCAATCATTGATTCCTGCTTTTATTTCTTGTGCTTTGGGAGTCATGTTAAGGAAATCTGGTCCTAGGCCAACGTGATGAAGATTTGGACCTATTTTCTCTTCTATTAGGTGCAGGGTCTCTGGTCTAATTTCTAGGTCCTTGATCCATTTTGAGTTGAGTTTTTTACAGGGTTAGAGGGGTTTAGTTTCATTTTGCTGCATATGGATTTCTAATTCTCCCAGCAGCATTTGTTGAAGAGGCTGTCTTTTCTCCATTGTATGTTTTTGGCTCCTTTGTCAAGTATGAGATACCTGTATTTATGTGGGTTTGTCTCTGTGTCCTCTATTCTGTACCAATGATCTACCTGTCTATTTTGGTGCCAATACCATGCTGTTTTTGTTACTATTGCTCTGTAGTATAGTTGAAGGTCTGGTATTGTGAAACCCCCTGCTTCGCTCTTCTTACTAAGGATTGCTTTAGCTATTCTGGGTCTCTTATTCCTCCAAATGAATTTCATGATTGCTTGCTCTATTTCTATGAGGTCCGTCATTGGGATTTTAATTGGAATTGCATTGAATCTGTATAGCACTTTTGGAAGTATGACCATTTTGACAATATTAATTCTGCCTATCCAAGAACATGGGAGATCTTTCCATCTTCTCAGATTCTCTTTAACTTCTTTCTTTAGTGTTCTGTAGTTCTCAGTGTAGAGGTCTTTCACTTCTTTTGTTAGACAGTGTGGAGGTTCCTTAGAAAACTTGGAATGGATCCACCATTTGACCCAGCTATCCCACCCCTTAGCCTATACCCAAAGAACTTAAAATCAGATTACTACAATTATGCAGCCACATCAATGTTCATAGCTGCTCAATTTACAATAGCTAGATTGTGGAACCAACCTAGATGTCTTTCAATAGATGAATGGATAAAGAAACTGTGGTATATATACACAATGGAATATTACTCAGCCATAAAGAAGAATAAAATTATGGCATTTGTAGGTAAATGGATGATGTTGGAGACTATTATGCTAAGTGAGATTAGCCAATCCCAAAAATCCAAAGGCCGAATGGTCTCTCTGATAAGTGAATGATGATGCATAATGTGGGGTGGAATGATGGCAAGAATGGAGAAAGGATAGAGAGCATAGAGGGAAGGGAGGGGTTGAGGTTGGGAGGTAAGAATAATAACAGAATGTGTGACAGACATCATTGCCCTGTGTACATGTATGAATGCACAGATGGGGTTACTCTGCTTTGTGTACAACCAGAAAAACAATTGCTATACTCCATTCGTGTTCAATGAATCAAAAAATTAAATAAAAATTAAAAATATATAAGTTAAAAAAAAATGTGAAGTCTGCGGAACATCTCCACAAGATCACGGGTCATATGACCTTCTAAAGGTCACCCACTCCAGTTTAGAAAAAAAAAACCCTGGGCCTCAGATGGGACCCATAGCTCCAGTCAACACTTGACTGTAGCCTTGTGAGACCCTGAGCAGAGGACATGCCTAGGACAGACCCTGCCTCTTGACCCATGGAAACTATAAAACTGTAAGATGATAAATGTCTTGTTTTAACCCTCTAAATTCATCCCAATCAGTTATGCAGGAATACAAAAACAAATACATTAGGCAATTTGATATGTGAGTATGGAATTAAGAGGTTCTGAAAGATGGTGGAATCAGACAGACATCATTCCCCTATGTACATATGTGATTACATGAATGGTGTCAATCTACATCATGCACAACCATAGAAACAAAAAGTTGTACCCCATTTGTGTACAATGAATCAAAATGCAGTTTGTAAAAATAAAAAAAAATTTAAAAGAGGTTCTGCTGGAGGATTAAATCAGAAAATCATCAATCCAGATCATTTTTGTGCTGTTTATTGTCTGTCTGCTCCACTCCCAATAATCTCCACCCTTCTCTTTCTTTATCTGTGTCCAGGTGGTTGCATCCTATGGTTACACACAGAAGCTCCCCTGGGTCAGCCAATGGGAGGAAATAGCAGGAGGTGAGAAAGCAGGAGACTTGCCAGAATATGACTTTCCCTACCCCCTCCACCTCTGAGTAGTACATCACTTAATGTGGATAACACTGGCCTCTGCCAAGCCAACAAAGCTCCAAGGGCAGGTGCAGCGATTTCCTAACCCCACTCCCCATCCTGGTCTCAGTAGAAGCAGTGACAGTCACCTACATTAGCTTGCTTTCTCACATTTTGTGACCAGAATCCCAAAGAACTTGGCGTGTATACAGGAAAACAGCTTTCTACAGATAGTACCAACTTCCCCTAATTCCCAGCATGCATGAGAGAAGGCGAGTGTCCCTTGAGACAGAGTAGTTTGGGGATGTTTATTCTTACACTTGTTCTCATTGTTGCCTTAACTTAGCAAGGTTCTTGGGAAGAAAGAAGTGCCTTTCAGGGAAATGGTATTCTTCTGTCCTCCTTTTCTCTAAGGATGACACAGTGCAGTTGACATCAGTAACAGTGACAGTTCACCTTCAAACAGTGGCAGAGGTAGAGTGCGTGGCTGAAGATGCAAGTCATTGGTATGTGCAGAGCTGGAGATTTGAGGGATTGTTCTTCTAGTTGTGTCTATTCTCTGAGCAAAGGTAATCAGCTGAAGTGAGGATGATGGAGAGGTGTTAGTGATTTATTAGAGAAGGTCATGAAAAATTCATCAAGGAGAACAAGAGAAGAATGACTGGAGAAACATACCTAACTTGCCAGCAGCATTAAGGATTCACATGAGGCTGTTGGGCATTTCTAAATGTTATTACTCAAACATTTCCTCTTTATGTTCAGTTGTGAGGATGCAGACACAAAATAAAGCACAGTCAGAATTATTGAGTATTGAGAGTTGTCCGGGTATAGCAGACACTGTAGGTGACCTGTCCAGATCCCATGAGAGAGCATTTATCAGACTGATGCAATAATCCCTCCACTAACTGGAGCAGCTTCCACTGCCTATAACTCACGCCCACAACCTTCCCCAGAGGATTGTTCTTCAGAGATTGAAACCACCTTGTCCTGTGAGGATTGAATTCAAGGACGTTAGAAAACTCCTCTTCTTTGCCACAGGTTGGGACAGATTTCATGCTAGAGTTGATAGTCAAGATCAAGGTGAGGCTTGACTTTACCAGAAACCATGTCCAAGATTCTCTCTACCCCTTCCCTGTTCCATTTCCCTCTCTCTTGCAGGTTTCTCCTGAGAACCTTCCATTATGTAATACCCACTTCTGTCTCTGATCCTCAAAACAGCACAGATGAATGAATATTTTCCAAGGGAATAAGGAACAATGACAGGGAAGATGGGGAGACAAGAGATTGATACACTCACTGGTGACTGACCTCTGCAACTGACAGCGACAGCAGGAGATTCTGTTACAGGACATGGCAGGCATTAATTTTTTTTCTGCAAATTGATTATTACCCCAATATTTGTCAAGCAACGATTTTCTGGTTCTATTAGTTTTCAGTTGACATTCTATTGTAAGGAAACACTTTTTCTTCTCCTTATTTGTTTTGTTTATTTATATATTCATGTCATTTTGGAGTCATTGATTCCTATGATTCAATGATAAATCTGATGTATGAACATTTTCTTGCTCAAATTGATGTAATAGCTAAGTGGGTGTCTCTGAAATGCTACTTTTCTTTACTCAAAATAGTAAATATAAATAACATTGTATTACAGGAAAATGGCAGAAATTGGTACTCTCCTCAAAGGTTGTCCTGATGGTGTACACATTGATCTCCCTGGTCTCACCCTGGTAAGAAAAATTAAGGAACATGTCCAATGGTGGCTGACTGACATCTATCAAGTACCAGTTGCAGCTCTTGAGTCAAATTAGACATCATAATTATAGCACAATAACATGGACTCTGGTATATGGTGTTGCTTTTGATATAACAAATATATTCTTTTTTTATTTTTTAAAAATAACTTTATAAGAATTCTAAGCCCATATGCTTAACTTCAGGAAGGACAGTCTTTTACAAAGTTCAAAGATCTCCGGGGCCATTTCCAAGGGTTCCAAAATTTATCATAGGCATAGTTTATCTCAGAGGGTGGCAGAGCAGGACCCTCTCATTAACATGTGGCTCCAAGTAAAAGTCTGTTCCATTGATCCTCAATCCTAGAAAAGCTATTCATTTTAACAACCATCAGGAAAGAGGATCAGAAACACTGTTTCAAATGGAATGAAAGTATACAACACTTAGGATCTTGTCAAAATGCATTCTGAATTTATGTGGGTTTATCTCTGTCTTCTATTCTATACTGTTGGTCTATGTGTCTGTTTTGGTGCCAATACCATGCTGTTTTTTGTGACTATGCTCTGTAGTATAGTTTAAGTTCTGGTATTGTGATGCCTCCTGCTTCACTCTTCTTGCTAAGGATTGCTTTGGATATTCTGGGTTTATTATTTTTCCAAATGAATGTCATGATTGCTTTTTCTAATTCTATGAAGAATATCATTGGTATTTTAATTGGAATTGCATTAAATCTGTTTAATACTTTTGATATTATGACCATTTTGACAATATTAATTCTGCCTATTCAGGAGCATGGGAGGTCTTTCCATCTTCTAATGTCTTCTTCAATTTCTTTCTTTAGAGTTCTGTAATTTTCATCGTGCAGGTCTTTTACTTCTTTTGTTAGATTGGTCCCCAAGTGTTTTTTTTTTTAAAGTTATTGGGAGTAGGGTAGTTTTCCTAATTTCCCTTTCACTAAGTTTGTCAATGATGTATAGGAACACATTTGATTTATCAGTGTTGATTTTATAACCTGCTACTTTGCTGAATTCATTTATGAGTTTTAGAAGTTTGCTGGTAGAATTTTTTGGCTCTTCTAAATATAAAGTCATGTTGTCACCAAATTGTGATAGTCTGAGTTCTTCTTTTCCTATCTGTATCCCTTTAATTTATTTCTCCTATCTAATTGCTCTGGCTAGAATTTCAAGGGCAATGTTGAATAGAAGTGGTGAAAGAGGTCATCCTTGTCTTGTTCCAGTTTTTAGAGGGAATGCTGTCAATTTTTCTCCATTTAGAATGATGTAGGCCTTGGGTTTAGCATATAAAGCTTAGCTTATCAAATAAATGGTGCTGGGAAAATTGGAATCCACATGCAACAAAATGAATTTAAACCCCTATCTCTCACCCTGCATGAAACTTAACTCAAAGTAGATCAAAGACTTAGGCACCAGACCAGAGACACTGTGCCTAATAGAAAAAAAGAAGTGGGCCCAAATCTTCACCATGTCGGCCTAGGATCTGACTTCCTTAACAAGACCCCTAAAGCACTGGACGTAAAATCAAGAATCAATAAATGGGATGAATTCAGACTAAAACACTTCTTCTCAGTAAAGGAAGCAATCAATAACATGAAGAGAGAGCCTAAAGAATGGGAGAAAATCTTTACCACATGCACCTCAGATAGAGCATTAATTTCCAGGATATATAAAGAACTCAAGAAACTTAACACCAAAAAAATTTTTAAAAAATCAATAAATGGGCTAAAGAATGAAACAGACACTTCAGAGAAGAAGAAATACAATAAACAAATAAATGAAAAAATGTTCAACATCTTTAGCTATTAGAAATATGCAAATCAAAACTACTCTAAGATTTCATCTCATTCCCGTCAGAATGGCAATTATCAAGAATACAAATGACTATAAATGTTGAAAAGGATGTCGGGGGAAAGTACACTCATACATTACTGGTGGAAGTGCAGATTGGTGCAACCATTGTGGAAAGCAGTATAGAGATTCATCAGAAAACTTGAAATGGAACCACCATTTGACTCAGCTATCCCACTGTTTGGTTTATCCCCAAAGGACTTAAAATCAGCATATTACAGTAACATAGCCACATCAATGTTTATAGCAGCTCAGTTCATAACAGCTAAGCTATGGAACCAACCTAGATGTCCTTCAACAGATGAATGTATTAAAAAATGTGATATATATACATATTATGCACACATATATATGTGTATATATGTGTGCATAATATGTATATGCACACATGTATACATATGTATACATATATATATGATGGATTATTACTCAGCCTTGAAGAAGAAGGAAATGATGGCATTTGCCAGTAAGTGGATGGAGCTGGAGAGTATCATGTTAAGTGAAATAAATCAATCCCAAAAAACCAAAAGCCAAATGTTTTTTCTGACATGTGGATGCTAATTCACAATGGGAAGGCTAGGGAAGAATACAGTTACTTTAGATTAGGTAGAGGTGAACGAAAGGAGGGGAGGGGGTACGGGGATGAAAAGGATAGTAGAATGAATCAGATATTATTACCCCATATATAACTATATGACCAGTAGGATTCTATATCATGTATAGCCAGAAAAACGAGAAATTATATTCCATTATACATGATGTATCAAAGTGCATTCTACTGTCATGTATAACTAATTAAAACAAATAAAAATTTTTTGAAAAGTTAACTATAAAAATACATACAGAAGATAGAAATATTATACTGACCCACTATATTAATAATATCATATTAATATAAACTGATGGTTACCAAACAGAAAGTGCTATGAATATGAAGGATATTAACATTATAAAAATTCAGTGTCCTGACCAAACATGACATTTTCAGGGATTTGGTGGTTTTAGGCAAGGTTGGACATCTCCTTCAAAGCAAAAGACAAGATATGATACTCCCACATCCAGCCATTAATAAAGGAGCTCATGGTTTAGGAAGTTTTTGGACTTTTGGAGACAGCATATTGCACAAAAAATATATATAATTCTCTGATCTATTCATTGAACCATGTGGAAGGATGTCAGTTTTGAAATGAACCAAAACTAAGAAAAGGTTCTAAATTAGGTTAATTCTGCAATGCAAGTCGCATTATGTCTTGGGCTGTATGACCCACAGGTCCCATGATACGAGAGGCATCTGTGGTAGAAAATGAGGACACGTAAAGAGTAAATAGCTGACGGGAATGTAAAATAGTACCACTACTGTGGAGCATGTTGGCGGTTCTTCAAAATACTAAACATAGAGTTACCATGTGTCCCAGCAAATCCACCACTATGCATACACCCAATCTAACTGAAAATGTCTTTATAAATATTCATAAAAATATTATTCCTAATGGCCAAAAAGTGGAAACAACATAATCATACCTCAATGTAGCATATCCATACAATGTACCATCATTTCTTAGTAAAAGATAATGAAGAACTAATACTTGCAGCAACATAGGTAAATTTAAAAATATCTTACTCTGTGAAAGAAGCCAGATATAAAAACACATTATATGAAGCCATTTATGCAAAATGTTCTCAATAGACAAATTGATAGAGATAGTCACTGGGGCTGAGGCAGAGGGAGTGGGTGAGGAGAAGGCAGAGGGAATAACTGCTAAAATATACAGGATTTATTTTTGAGGTGATAAAAAAAATTAAATTACATTGTGATGATATTTGCACAACTCTGAATATACTAAAAACCACTGCACGATACATATGCATCACACATTAGTACCCACTAGAGGGCATCCACTGCTAAAAGGAATGGAACACCAAATGAACAGGATCCACTAGATGTCAGCCAGCCTCTATCCTTGACTATCTACTGCTGATTCAATAGGATCATGACAGAATAAGCCATGCTGGCGGAGATGAAAGTTATGCATGGTCCCTACAGCACTTTCACCAAAGTGGATCTTGGCTACTGTACTGATGCTGAATGTCTGACCTGTCAACAACAAAGACTGTCGCTGAGGCCCCCAGGATGGTACCATCACTCAGGAGGCCAATGAGCCACTTATTGACATCTAGGTAATACTTGGAAGCTTGCATCCAGGAAGTGCATCAGTTCATCCCGATGAGGGTTGACATGCCTGTTGGATTTGACCATTTGCCTTTCCTCCCCAAACTGCTTCTACCAGCACCATTATCCAAGGGCTTACAGAGTCAGGGCCAGGAACAGGTGAGGTCAGTGAGGCACCTGGTACAAAACAGTAAGTGTCATCTAGAAGTTGGTATGCACTTTAGTTCCACGTTCTCTCTAGTCCCAAACCTGCACATAGCAACCAAATAATCAACATGAAAATATATGCAGCATTTTGTTGGGCCAAAGGACACTCTCAATGGCCAAAGAGGAAAGTGGTAGGCACATGGAATATGCTGGTCTTAATATGTACAACATCATATAAGACTGGTAGTAGTGAAGAGGCCTCACAAAGACACAACTGAGGTGCGATGACCACTTTACGTGGAAGGACTTCTGTGGGTAGAATACTTGTATCCAGGAACCAAAAGTAGATAAGGCCCCACTAACCATCATTTAAAGTGACCCATTCAGGGAATTTGGGCTTCCCACACATGACACTCTGGGCTATGGATATGTAGAGGTCCTGGTTCCTAAAGGAGCATGCTCATTCAATGGTACAAAATAAGAGCCTCCCTGATTCACAGGATGGCTCGCAACAGTATCATTGTGTTCTTCATGACAGTAGCCCACCAACCAAGAAAAGCATAACTATGCTGCAAGAAGCAATTTGCCTTCATCATCATGAGGTTGCCACAACATACTAGGAACATAGAGGAATGAATTTGCCCTAGGTCCCATGCCAAGCTTTATTGGAAATGGGCAAAATATACCCACCAGGACCTGATAAAACCTGACAAAAAGCAGTTCAGAGCCATGTGTGGTGGTGCATGCTGTAATCCCAGCTCCTCCAGAGGCTGAAACATGAGGATCACAAGTTCAAAGGCAGTCTGGGCACCTAATTGAGTATACATAACCCCATCCCAAGCTGCCTAGAGACAATGAATGACCAGTATGTGTGGTGCAGAGGAGCCCAGCTCCCTGACTCAAGGAGAGACAAATTCTCCGGTGCAATCTACACTCCAGAGTCCCCAGCAAAATCACAACAAAGCTAGAGAATACTATAAAAAATCATAGGCTGATAAATTTGATAACCTAGAAGAAACAGTCAAATTCCTAGAAATCATGAAAAATATAAAACTCTTGTTACTGCTGATATTTTGATCTATGCTCCTGAATAATAATCCTTCCTAATGAAATCTAGACTGATAAAGCATTTCCAGGATGTTTTCCATTTACTTTGCCCATATTCATTAGAGAAATCACTATGTTTAGTGGCTATAGCCTTACAAAATATTTTTATTTAATAATTATCCCTGAAAGTAACAATTACTCAATCACTCTTTGATCTATTGCTGAAGGATGTATATTGTGTTAGGAATTATGAGAACAACATTAATCCCCTTCAACATCTCCATCAGAGCTCTTGGGTGACTGTGTGCATTTTCAATGAAAAATAATATTTTCAAGGAACTCTTTTCCTGAGTAGTGGATCTCAAGAGTGTGCTTAAACAGATCTGCTGTCATTCAGGCTTTGTTGTTTTTCACAGAGCATAAGCCAAGTAGATTTGATGTAATTAATAAGGGTCATATTTTCCAAATGGTAAATACTAGTGCATTGGCTTCAACTTAAAGCCACCAACTGAGTTAGGCCTTAATGAGAGAGGCAGTCTGCCCCTGGACTCTTTGAAGTCAGGCACTAACATCTCATCTCTAGCTATGAAAGTCATATATGGCTTATTTTCCAATACAAGACTGTTCTGTCTATGTTGAAAATCTGAGGTTCCATGTAGCCACCTTCATCAATCATCTTAGCTAGGTCTAGAAACTTGCCATGGCTTCTGTATCAGCACTTGCTGTCCCATCTTGCACTTCTGTGTTATGGAGATGGTTTCTTCTGTTAAACCTCTTGAAACAACCCTTATTAGCATCAGACTTTCCTTCAGCAGTATCCTCACTTTTCTCACTCTCCATGTGATTAAAGACAGAACTTTGCTCTGGATTAGGCTTGGGCTTACGAGAATGTTGTGATTGGTGTGGTTTCTATCCAGACCCATTATCAGCAATGAGGCTGTTTTATTTCCCAGTGTTCACTGGAATAGCACTTTGAATTTCCTTCAAGAACACTTCCTCTGCAGTCACCACTTAGCTAAGTGGAACAAGAGGCCCAGCTTTCAGCCTGTCTTGACTTTAATCATGTCTTTCGCACTACGCTCAATAATTTTAAGCTTTTCATTTAAAAAGAGAGGTGTGCAAACCTTCCTTTCACTTGACTATTTAGAGGGTTTTAGAGTTGTTCATTGGCCTGATTTCAATATCATGGTGTCACAGAAAATAGCTAGGCCTGAGGAGAGAAGGAGGGTCAAGAGAACCACCCCTCAGTGCAGCAATCAGAGCACACAACATTTATCATCTTCTTACCTGGGTATGATCCACAGCACCAGAGAACAATGGCAACACCAAAATCAAACAACAAAACTCACAAATCACCATAACAGATAGAGTGATAAGAAGCAGTTTGAAATATTGTGAGATTACCAAAATGTGACACAGACATGAAGTCATCACATGCTGTTGATCATTGCAAACCTTGAATTCAAAGAAAACATTTAAAGTAGAAGAAGAAAGGGGAAGGAAGGGATTCAGGAAAGTAGGAAGGAAGGGAGGGAGGAAGGAAAGGAGGGAGGGAGGGAGGGAGGAAAAAAGAAAGAAAATTGGATCACCATAAAGCAAAGTTTAATAAAATGAGGCATACCCAAACTTATTTATTAACAATTACTTTTAATGTAAATGAATTAAATTCTCAAATACAAAGGCATGGAGTGAATGATTTTTGAAAAGAAACAAGAACCTAGTATATGCTGTCTTTAAGAAATTTGCTTCACTGTAAATGGCACACATAGATATAAAGTGCAAAGATAAAGTCCCAAGATGGAGTTCAGTTTCAGAATGCCAAGTATGTGTAGGCCTTGGGTTCAATTCTCCACACCTCAAAAAAGTGGGGGAGAAGAAAAATCATATGCTATGCAGATGTAAACCATATGAGAACAGGGGGTAACTAAACTTACATCAGATTAAATAGGCTTTACATCAAACGTAAGAAGAAACAAAGAAAGGCATTGTATAATGAAAAGTGGATAAATTAATCATGAGGACTTAATGATTATAAATATATATGCACCTGTCAGTGAAGCACATAAATACACAAAGCAAATCTTAAAGAATCCAAAGGAACAGATAGATTGCAATACAATAATACTGGGAGATTTCAATATGGCATGTTCAATAATGGACAGATCATCCAGAGAGAAAATTAAGAAGGTAACATTGGACTTCAACACCACTTTAGACCAAATGGACCTAACAGACATGCAAAACATTCCATCTGACAGAAAGGCAATATATAAAACTTTTAAGAACACACGTAGCATTCCTTAGGATAGATCATAAAGTAGGCCACAAACAAATTTTGGCAAATCTAAAAATATTGAAATTAACAGGAGGAATTTTGGAAAATTTATAAATACATGGATTTTAAACATGTTCCTGAGCAACAAATGTGTTAATGAAGAAATTGAAAGATAAAATATGAAGCATAATGAAAAGACAAAAATGCAAGTACAACATCCCAAAACACGTAGGGTTCACAGAGGCATTTCTAAATGCCTACATCAGAAAAGTACAAAGATTACAAATAAACAGCTTAATGCTATGCCTCAAGGAAATAGAAAAGGAATAAAGTAAGTAGAAGAAAGAAATACAATCACAGAACAAATAAATGAAATAGAGACTAGCAACTCAAACCTGATACATAATGGTGCAGGCTCTGAGGTCCCATGGTGGTGTCCAGTCTCCGTCTGGGATCTGAGTGATGTTCATAACTGGATGTACAAAGGGCAACACAGTCCACAGAGGATCAGGTGCTGGGAAGGCAGATCCAGCAACCAACTGCATGAGTCAAGGTAGCCAAAGTCTGTGCTATTCTAACAAAACTGTTATCCATTCAGCCTAGACAGAGAATGGGAGGAAAAAACAAAGTTAGCAAAAACATAAAATTTCTCATTATGTTTTCTTAAACAAGTATTTTAGGTCCCCCAATGGTTGTGATGTCCATGCAGGAGAGGCAATTTCTGGCAAATCTCTTGGATACTTTTTCACTCTAGTATGGTGGACCCAGGATTTTATTCAAGCAAGCTTCAGGGATATGTGGGTCATCAGAAGCGTGCCAAAATGTCCTGCCCACTTCTCTTCCAGTTTTTGCTCCAGATGCTATTCTTTCCAAGTCCTGAGTAGCACCTGGTCCCAAGACTGGAAGGGATGAAGGGGTGGATTCCAAACTTGGAGTCAGGAAGAGCCTCCTATATACCATTTCATAGGGGCTCAATTTAAGTCCACATCTCAGGCCACCCATCTTTGGAGGAGAGCAACTAGCAACACTTTATCCCACTACAGGTGGGTCTTGGTACAATTTAGCCATCATTTTTTTTCAAGGTGTGATTCATCTTTTCATCAACAGTATTTCCTATATATTGAGGTCTCCAAGATGCATGTAGCTTCCCCGGGATATCCAATGCTCTGTTCACTTGTTGCGTTACTTTTGCAATGAAAGATGGTCTGGATCACTTTACATGGAGGAGGAGAGCCCATATCTTGGGATCAATTCCTTCAAGAGAACTCTACTGAAATACAGAAGATAATCAGAAACTATTTTGAAAATTTATACTCCAAAATCTTGAAGACATTGACAAATTTCTAGAGGAAGAGATTTTCTTTACATACAATTAAAATGTTAGCCCAACGGGCTCAGGATCCTTCCAGGATACAAGATGAGATGGGTAAGAGAGAGGGCGAAGACCTCATTGGCAAATGTGTTTATGGAGGTGAGTAAATCAGGGAAGGCTTCTTGAGATGCTTGAAATTTAAACTTACAATTCTATAGTTTTACCAACAACATGAACTTTTGGTGGTAGGCATACAAGCATAAATAGACTAGACAAAACAACATGGGAAAAGGGGTCATTCATGATGACATTTTTAATAAATGCATATGGTTCTTTAGGTAATCATTATCAGCAAACAGAATGGCTTCATTCCCTGTGCCTCTTCATGAATTTTGTCTTAGTTCTTAAGAGACCCCTCTTAAGAAGGTAGCAGGCTGAGAAATGTCTGTCATGAGCTTGAAGTGATAGCAATTGTCATAACGTTTAAAAATTAGTTGGTTAGATACAAAATACCATCCAACCAGAGAGGGACAGCAGGTGAGCCCAGAACAGGGTAAAAAGGCAGTGACCTACTCTCCTGACTCTTCCCAGGGACATGCCCAAACTCTTGGGTCAGAAGTCACAGATAATAAAACAGAGAAATAGAACAAGGAGAAGTTTGGAAGGTGGGGTGGAGAAGCAGGGCAATACACTCCCTTCTCTGGTGTTTTCAAGCAACAGAAAGTTCTAGTTAAAAATAGGACAGATAGTTGATCTTCAAAATAAATTCAACTATTATGCCTCACATAAAAATTCAACACTAAAATTTTTTGTAACCTTGACATGGATGATGACTTCAAAGTTGATAAAGAGTTATCAGAAACCTCACATTGGAAGGGGCACATGGTGGTGCACAACTGTAATCCCAGTGACTCAGAAGGCTGAGGTAGGAGGATTCCAAGTTCCAGGCCAGCCTCAGCAACTTAGCAAGATAATGTCTCAAAACAAAAGACTTTTTAAAAAAGTTCAGGGAGATGTGACTCAATGGTAAAGCACCCCTGGGTTCAACCCCCAGTACCATAAACACACACACACACACACACACACACACCAGAAAGAAGCCTCATATTTGGATTCTGCATGTCATTGCCACCTCTTCAGGTTTACAGTATCTATATAACCCTTTATTTTTCAGTGCAGGGCCTCCTGCACACTAAGCAATTGCTCTACCCCTGAGCTTCACCCCAGGTTGTACCCTCTTGACATTCAGATTAAACTCTTCATTTAACATCCTATTACACACATGACAGAATAACATTTACCAACTTGAAAAGTTCTGATGAGTAGAGTGGGAGAAGATATAAAGGCTTACTTTCCTCTGCAATCTACCTGTAAAATTTAATTTATTGCTTTTTAAATTACTATTGAAATAAAACCCAAGTTTAACATTTGCTTAATTATATTGGAGAACATGTGAATGCTTATGATACTGGCCTAGATATCTGATTTAGAAACTTCTCTCCAACATCTCCTATGTCCTCATTCACAGTTGACTTCAATATTCATGCAGGTTGTTCATCCAATAAACCAAATATACAAATTTTTTTAGTATTTCCTTCTGAATTAATTACAGACTAATAAAAGTTGTAAAAATAGTACAGAGAGTTCCTGTATACCTATTACCCAGACTACACCAATGGTGATATTTTCCACTAATATAGTATTATCAAAACCAGGAAGTTAATGTTGATACAACCAAATCACCTACACTGCAGATCTCATTTGGGTTTCATCACTTTTTACATACACTCATTTTAGGGAGTTATGCATTTTTGTGAAATTCTATGACACTGTATTACCTATATAAACTCACATAACCACCACCACACTCAAGATATGGAGTTACTAATTCACCACAAAAGAACTCTGTTGGAAAAAAAACTGGATTGTGTTTCCCCTTTATACTTCACGCATACCACATCCACTTCCCAAACCTCTGGCAATCACTGTATCTCTATTTGTCACTTTATAAATGCTGTGAATGGAATCATACATCATCCAACTCTTAAGTTTGTATTTTGCTTCTCAGCAAAATGTCCTCAACAGTCATCCAAGTGGTAGCATGTATCAAAAGTTTGTTGTTGAATTGTTTCAATTATGGAGCAGGATTCCATTCTAAGGATTTATTAAGCTTTGTTTCATGAATCATGATTGAAAGGACAATTATGTGCTTCCAGTTTGGCTATCACAATAATAGGATATACACATTTGTGAAGTTTTAAGTGAACATCATCTGCTATTCTCTGGGATATATGCCAGGGGTGGGATGTTGGGTGAAATAATAAATGTAAACAATTTTTTTAGAAAATGCATAAGAATTGTTCAGAGTAGCTGAATCATGTTACTTTTCCACTAGTGATATATGAAAGATTCAGTTTATCCAAATGCTTGCCAATATTTGAAATTAAAAACATTTTTATTTTAGTTATGATAAAAGGAGTACAGTAGTCTCTTATATCAGTTTCTCATGAGGCCTCTATCCATGATTTATAAATAGAATCCTCTTCTCTTTGTGTCCTCACAAGGCCCTGCCTCTGAGTATATATGTCCTATCTCTTCTTATGAGCACACCATTCATGTTGAAGAAGGCGTACCCTAATGGCCTCTTAATAACTTAATTAGCAATTCAAAAACTCCATCTGCAAATACAGTCACATTCTGAGATAATGGGAATTAAGACTATCACTTATGAATATTGAAGGGACTCAATTCAGCCCATAACAAGGTCTTATTAAATATTTGCTGAATTAATCTACTAAATAAAATTTCTGAATATTTTAAGTGGTTTCTTTTTTAGTCAACTTTTCTTACAATAAAAATACCTGACACAGGCTATGTATAAAGCAAAAAGGTTAAATTCACTCAGTTTTGACTGCAAGTTCAAATGTCACAGTGCAGACTCTGTGCCAGGCCCCAAGGTGGATGATGGGAGCACATGTGGATATGGAGGAAGGGTCACATCTCCAGGCAGGAAGAAAAGGGCTGGGTGGGACCAGGCTTGCACCTTTCTTGTCTCACAGAAATTAAGGGGTTGTATAAGAACTACATTCAAAGAACATGTCCCCAAAGACCTTAAGACCTCCCACCCAGGCCCCACCTCTTAAAGACTCCACAGAACACCCAATACTGCCACCCTAAGACCAAGCACCAATCACATATACTTTGGGGGAACACAAACCATATCTAAACCATAGCATTCCATCCATGACCCCTAAGTTTCACATGCATCACTTTTTATAATTCAAATTATTTTTATAAACAAGTAGGCTAATAAGACAGTACCATGAAGAATTTTAAAAAAGGAAGTCATAGGAGATGACTTAAAATTTTGAGTAATGTCACTAAGTGAAAATACACAACAAATTTCATGAAGTGGAGAGAGAAAAAAGGCGTTAAGTGTGATGAACACTTCCCATTTCATAAGAAAAGTCAACTGCTTCACTTTTTCATAATGACAATTTAAAAATAGAAATATAGGTTTGCTCCTCAGAGGAAGAACTAAGAATGGGCAGGGACAGAAAGTGGTGATCTCTGGAGAATGAAATTCAGGGGGAGACATTGATTTTGGGTACATTTCTCTGTCATTTGGAACAAAAGTATACAAATGAATGCACTGTTGCCAAGATAAAATACTGAAAAAAACAGGTGGGGTCAGGGCATGATGAGCCTCAAATGACCCAATGATACACTTTATTATTTACTTAGCAAATTCCACTATGCAATTTCACATTGTTTGATGTTGCTATCCAGGATTGTAGTTGGCAACTAGTGGACTGAAAGAAAAGCATTTACAGGGAAGTGGACCAGAATGGACAGGATGGGAGAGGCTGGTATGTGAGTGAAAACAGGGCAGATGCAAAAAAACATCTCAGGGGAGGATCAAGTTTTAATGGCTCTGGTCTCCAATTTGCTCCCAGTTCTAGGACAGAAAATCTCAAAGGCTGTCCAGAATCTTATAAGCCTCACTTGGTCAGCAACTTTTGCTCCAGCTCCTGTAGTCATCTCCTGACTTGGAGAACAAAAAGTATACCCTGGGGTCACCCAGTCTGAGAAAGGCTCTTCACCAACACAGCTCAGCTCTCCACCTCCGGACAGGAGAATGGAAGAAAGGTAAGTGTACCTTCCATTCTGGGTATGTGTGGTGTTTGCTCTGAGTTCACATCCCTGTATTTCTATGATTGATTGCTAAATGGAGGGAGTCATAGTACTCTCAGGGAAAGGCAGGAGACAGAATCATCCTTCTGAAAACGGTGCTGGCAGCTCCCACTGTGGGAGTTTAAAATGGGGATAACCAGACCTTTTTCCTTTCTGATCCAACTCTGCATGTTCTTCCTTTTATTCCAATCATTCAAATCTTTGGTCACAGGGAGATTGATGCCTCTTTTATTCATTTCAAAAGCAAAGTCAAAACATGTGGATATTGTTTGCCAGAGCTAAGATGCTGTGTAGCAGGTTTCATTGCTTTTCAAAAGTATTCTCTTTGTGCTGGGTACTGTGGCGCATGCCTCTAATCCCAGAGGCTTGGGAGGCTGAGGCAGGAGGGTGGCAAGTTCAAAGCCAGCCTCAGCAATGGTGAGGCACTAAGGAATTAAGTGAGACCCTGTCTCTAAATAAAATGCAAAACAGGGCTGAGGATGTGGCTCAGTGGTTGAGTGCCTTTGATTCCAATCCATGGTATACCCCACTTTAAAAAAAAAAAACTCTCTGTGTATATCACAAGGTTCCAGTAAGATACAAATGGTTCAAATTGGAATAATTGAGAAGGACATTAGGAGGGCCTACTCATAAAGATGGGCATGATTAAGGAAAAACTTCAATGCAGGGAAACATACCCTGAGGAAAGCAAGAATGAATCACTATTTCCACTCCTAGACTATAAAAAATGAAGGAAAAGAGCAGTTTCCAGAGGGAAAGCATTTCCATAGCTGCAGCTGTGTCATGAGGAGATGACCAGGCAGGTGGAAACCACTGCCATTGCCAATGGGCAGCCTCACAGGGGAGAGATCAAAACTCATAGTCCTCTCTCTGACCATCCAGTGTCCTGGTGCTGTCCCCCAGCAGCCCGATTCAACCAGAAACAAGGGAGAGAAGGATGCCGCTGCTGAGTTCACAGACGCCACCCACTTAGGAAGTCAAACAAATCAGAGAGAAGGATGGAAAAAAAATTGTCCTGACACATTGAACTATCCCTTACATCTCCTTATACCTACTCCCTGTGGCTTTCTGTATGTATATACCATCGAATCATTTATTAACTCTATTGCAGTTATTTTTTCCTGTTGGCATATCTTTATGTTGTATCAATTTTATGGATCAGTCACCCACATTAATGAAAAATGCCTATAAAATGGAATGTGATTTTAAAAGGGAGAACATATTCCTTCTTGGTTACAGTGTAAGTGTGACTACTCAAAGAACCACTAATGGCCTTAACAAGACATTTATTAGACCTGGGTTGGAAGCTCCACAGCATCAGACCCATGGACATCTTCAAAATGCCTTGTGGTCCTAAATAATATCCTCATGGACCTGTTCTTAAAGATACAATTTCAGGAATATCCCTTTGTCTGTTTAAGCCTCAGATTCTTCTTGGGTTAAGTAAGGATATTACAGATGATCTCTAAGGAACATATGTGCAACATTGAGATACACCAGCATATAAAATAGACATGACATAGTCTTTACAGTGTTTAATGTTTGATGATAAGGACAAATACACCTCATTCTAAATACAGATGTACACACTATGCCTGGAATAGGGAGAGCAGAACATCTGTTTTTCCTCCATTTCCAATTCAAGCCAAACAATGCCGAGGGAACTTGTCTCTCTAAGAGACTTCACATTGGGTACATTACTTACTGAATGCCCCTCAGCAAATCCAGAGAATATGCCCTCTGTCCACTGGGAAGCCTCCTGCCTCTGTGAGCCCTCTGGATTCGGAAGTCATGGCTGCCTTTCCGAGAATGGAAAGGGACTTTGGATTCTCATATTTATTCCTTACTGACTTGCACCCACCTCTTTTGTTCCTTTTTTTCATTGGCTTTTCTTCCTCTGTTTCTGAAGTTTGCTTTATGCTAGATTTAACTTCATCCACAATTTTGACTGCCACATTGGACATAACTTGGGAGTTACTCCTTTGCTTTTCTCTGATGAGCACACAGTGATGATGGGTCTACAGTACTGGTCAAACGCATAGAACCAAGGATGTTCAAATCCACAGTGTATGGAAGAGGGACTAATCACCCATCCTGTTTGTTCTCTATGAAGTGGGGAAAATACTAATTCTTATAGACTCTGAAGAGGTCTCAAAGGGAAATTACCTGGTAAATTTTCTATCAGCTCCTGTTAATCACTAAGATATGATCTGGTTCTCTTTTCCCGATTCAAATCTGCATGAGAAACTAAACACTCAAATCCTTGCACTGTCTTCTATTTCCCCTCATGGACTCCACTGACACAATCGTTTTTGTTTGTTTTTATCAAGAAAGAAAATGCAATGTATGAGTGCACCCTTTTCCCCACATCCTTGCCAACACCTGATGTTGCCTGTACTCTTAATAAAAGACATTCTAATTAGGGTAAGATGAAATCTTAAGGTGATTTTGATTTGCATTTCTCTTATAACTAGGGATGGTGAACATTTTTTCATAAATCTGTTGATTGCTTGTAGATCTTCTTCTGTAAAGTGTCTGTTCATTTCCTTGACCCATTTATTGATTGGGTTATTAGTATTCTTGGTGTAAAGATTTTTGAGCACTTTGTAGATTCTGGCAGATTAGTGCTCTATTTGAAGTGTGTGTGGCAAAGATTTTCTCCCACTCTGAAGGCTCTCTCTTCACATTGCTGATTGTTTCCTTTGCTGAGAAAAAGCTTTTTAGTTTAACTCTATCCCAATCATTGATTCCTGCTTTTATTTCTTGTGCTTTGGGAGTCATGTTAAGGAAATCTGGTCCTAGGCCAACATGATGGGGAAAAGGGTACACTCATACATTGCTGGTGGGAGTGCAAGTTGGTGCAGCCACTCTGGAAAGCAGTGTGGAGATTCCTTAGAAAACTTGGAATGGACCCACCATTTGACCCAGCTATCCCACTCCTTGGCCTATACCCAAAAGACTTAAAATCAGATTACTACAGTGATACAGCCACATCAATGTTCATAGCTGCTCAATTCACAATAGCTAGATTGTGGAACCAACCTAGATGCCCTGCAATAGATGAATGGGTAAAGAAACTTTGGTATATATACACAATGGAATATTACTCAGCCATAAAGAAGAATAAAATTATGGTATTTGTAGGTAAATGGATGATGTTGGAGACTGTCAGGCTAAGTGAGATTAGCCAATCCCAAAAATCCAAAGGCCGAATGATCTATCTGATAAGTGAATGATGATGCATAATGCAGGGTAGAAGGGAGGCAAGAATGGTGGAAGGATAGATAGCATAGAGGGAAGGGAGGGGTGGGGTCCGGGTGGGGGATGTAAGAATGATAACAGAATGAGACAGACATCAATGCCCTGTGTACATGTATGAATGCACAGATGGTGTGACTCTACTTTGTGTCCAACCAGAGAAATAATAGCTGTACTCCATTTGTGTTCAATGGATCAAAATTAAATGAATAATAATAAAAAAGACCAAATTATTTATGACAAGAAAGTAGATTATTCTTAATGTTTTCATTTTTTAGTAATGAAACTAATGTATAATTGTTACAATGCAATGATATACTTGAACTATTGCTACCTGAACAACACATATGGATATCACAAATTCAATATTACATAAATGAGTCAAACACAGATGATACTATGTGTTATTATATTTATATGAAGTTCAAATCTTGGGAAGACATATTCATGCTGTTATAAGTCAAGATAATTGTTACCTTAGGAGTAGAAATGGGGAATTTATTGGGAAAAGTAATGACATGGGCATTCAATGTTCTGGTGTTTCATTTCTTGATCTGGGTGATGGTTGAAAAGTAAGTTCATTGTGAAAATTCATTCACCATATGTGCTTTTTCTCTGAATGTGTGAAAAATTTCAAAATGTTTAATAATTTAAGGAAATGGAAAAACACAATAAAAGTTGTATACAAAAGAAAAAAAAAGAAAAGTCTGCTATGATTTTTAGGAAGAGAGAATGTAGTAGGTTTTCATTATAAACACCATTCAATTGTCCTCCATAGATTGTCAACCACTAAATACCTCTTTTCTGTGGCACTTAGGCCTCACTCCTACTTTATAATTCCTATTCTATACTGCTAAGCAGTTTTGCTAAGACACAAATGCTACCCCCACTGTGCTCCAAAACTGTTCTCAGTGCTGAACAAAGTCATCTTGAATCCCCACTTCAAAGGCACTTCAGTAGTCAATATGCTTTTGGATGCATGTGATGAATTATAAAAACACCCAGCTGTTCACAATAAAAATATGATGAGGGCTGGGGATATAGCTCACTTGGTAGCGTGCTTGCCTTGCAAGCACAAGGTCCTGGGTTCAATCCCCAGCACCGCAAAAAAAAAAAAAGAAAGAAAGAAAAATATGATGAATGATTCTTGTTTCCTCTCTTTTATGTGTGTATTCTAATGCCTTTTATTTTATCCCAAATCATGTAACACTGCAAGGCTACAAGTTCATGCATTCATCCATTGATCAAGTATTGAGAACAATACTTGGACCACACACAGAGCTCAGCACTGGGAATGTAAAAAGGGCAATTGTCTTCAATGCCTGACACACTGAGCAATTTCTAGGCCCACCCATTCTCCCTCCTATCCTAGCAAGAGCTCACATTCCCCCCATGTCCATAAAGCTGAGATCTTCTCCTCCTTGGATGAAACACTCATGGTCATGGGGATATCATCATCACCCTTGTGTCTGCCTCAACTCCTGCAGCTGAGAGAAAACTTCTAGACAGAGCAGAGCTGCTCTAGCCCATTAAATGGGGGATGTCCTGATCATAGTATATTGCCATGTCATTCATTTTCAGGTCAGAGAACTCAAGCTGTTCAGAGGATGAGTACTGAATTTGATGATATACTACTTCAACTCTATAAACCTGTTTTCCTCCTCTTCAAAATGGAGAGTAATTCCCACATAGCAACGTGATGCTGAAGATCAGATATCCTGCGTTCGGTGCTCAAGTCCTGTTTTATTCCCAGGGTCACCACTGGAGAGATTGGAAGCATGGATCCAACCATCCCACTCTGGAGGACAGAAGCCACACCAACCAGTAGGAATTACATGATCCCTCACCCAACTTGTAACCTGAATAACCTGACCTCAAAAGTGCCGACCCTCATCATTTTACTGGTTGGGCTGGCAGGAAACGCAGCTGTGCTCTGGCTCCTGGGCTTCCCCATAGCAGGCATGCCTTCTCTGTCACATCCTCAACCTAGCTGCTGCTGACTTCCTCTTTTTCTGCTTCAATATCACAGCTTTTGTACTAAACATCATCAAAATGTTCCTTCGCTTCTCTGTCCCTACATATGGCATCATACAAACTGGGGGAGTCATTTCCTCTGAGCATGCTCAGTGATATCAGCACCGAGTGCTGCCTATAGGTCCTGTGGCCCATTTGGTACCACTGTCGCCACCCTAGACACATGTCAGCTGTCATGTGTGCCCTGTTCTGGGCCCTGTCTGTTTCTGAGCATTCTGGGCAAGGTCTATAGTTTAAAACTGTTTATAAGTTTTGCAATTGATCAGTATAAAAAGGTTAATTATATTATAGCTGCGCAGCCGATGTTTTCATCTGTGATCCTCTCAGGGTCCAGCCTGACCCTGCTGGGCAGGATCCTCTGTGGATCCTGGAGGATGCCACTGAGCAGGCCATATGTGACCATTCTGCTTACAGTACTAGTCTTCCTCCTCTATGGTTTGCCGTTTGGCATCTATTTGTCACTGGTATTTTGGATTCATAATGATTTTTATGCACTAGGGTGTCTTAACCTGGTTCCATTTGTCTTGTCCTGTGTTAACAGCAGCACCAATCCCATCATTTACTCCTTCGTCAGCTCCTTTAGGCAGCAGTCGCGGCGGCAGAACCTCAAGCTGGTGCTTGAGCAGCTTTTCGGGACACTCCTGAAGAGGATGAGTGTGGCAAAAGCCTTCCTCAGGGAGCTCTGGAGATGCCAGAAAGCAGAGTGGAGCAGGGATGAAGAGCCTCTGCCCTACTGCCTCAGATGTGCATCTGAGAATCAATAGTGTCCTGCCACACTTGATAGCTGTCCGCTCCCTCTCTTGGCCTAGTGCCCCTGAAATGCCTCAGTGATCTTCCATGGTCTCCACATGCATTTATGTTGACCTGGATTTTCTTATTTTTCTTAGAGAAATGACTCTGAAGTAAGAATGCCTCAAATCGGTTTTGTATTTGCAATAAATATTTCATCAAATATCCCCTAAATCTTTCTTATTGATGCTTTTCTTTGAAATTTTTATTCTAATGGAAAGCATCCTTCTTCAAAATTATGACATTTTTTTACTTATGACTTTTTTCTATCTAAAGTTACAGAAAACAATTATTCCTTATTTTCCTCTGTGCTGTGAGGGAATCATCTTGAGATCTATGTTGGGGCACTGCTGCAGATAGAAAGCATGTTCTGAATGAGTGAGTCTGAGGCAACATTATTGATACCCATGCTAGCTGTGAAAGTAGAAGTGATTTTTATTGCTCTTCTCCAGTGGATTGGTGTTGATTTTGATAGAGGAGATCTCCTTGGACATTCCTGTCATATTGGTGTAATTGGTACAAATCTTCCCAGCAAGCAGATACTAGGATCAGAGTTCAGAAAGATCTCAATAGTAAGTGTGTGTGTGTGTGTGTGTGTGTGTGTGTGTGTGTGTGTGTTGGCCAATAGGGAAGGCTTCTAGAAAAACTTGGAATTTGAATTTACCAAGCATGTGCCTCTGTCACCTTTTCAGCCCCATGGATTAAGTTGGAAAGATAATTTGAACTTGAACAGATGGAAATGGTAGAAGAATCAGTTCATAATGATATTGTTTTAAAAAGCATAGAACTGGCTCTGGAAAAGGTATTTGGTTTGTAAATGAGTTTCAGTCCCTGTGCCACCGCAGGTATTTAGTTGTGATTGCAAGATTCCTCTTAAGAAGGATCTTAAGATTGAAGTGCTATGAGCAATGAGCAATGATTGTCATAGCCTTGAAGTGATAGGGGTTGGCAAAAGTTTTGCAAACCTGTTTGGAATCCACGCTACAATACTGGCAAGTCCAGAGAGGACCATCTAGGTCATCCTAGCAAGACAAGCCAAAAAACCATGTCCTGCTCTCTGGACCTTTCACTCAGGGATATGTCCAACCAAAAGATCAGAAGCAAAAGAAATAAAGAAGAGAGAGATGGAAAGAGAGATGTAATGTACAGAAGAGAAGAAAGAAGCAGTAAAATGCTCCTGCTTCTCTGGGGCAGTCTTTTAGTTCCTGAAAAGGTCCATAATGGAACTAGGGAGATAGTTCATCTTTAAATTATTTCGACATTTTATTCCTTAC
This sequence comes from Glaucomys volans, assembly GCA_020662805.1. Classification (NCBI taxonomy): domain Eukaryota; kingdom Metazoa; phylum Chordata; class Mammalia; order Rodentia; family Sciuridae; genus Glaucomys; species Glaucomys volans. The sequence continues at coordinate 28,806 of JAJEJO010001724.1, forward strand.
ATAAAATTCAGTGCAAAACATTTTTATAGCCCTGATATGAATAATTCCATAAGAGTTAGTAACCAGTTAGCAGAAACCCCATATTTAAAGTCTGCATATCACCTACACAACTTTTGAAATGCAGAATTTGTTTAGATCTATTTTTGTTTGTGTGTTATAATTATAAAAAGGAGTGGGATTCATGTTACATATTCATACATACACATAACATAATTCGGTCAATTTCACACAAACCGTGCCCCCCAGTGCTTTCCCTTTCCCTCCTCTCTCTCCCTGCTCCCTTTCTTCTACTTTATTGGTCTCCCTTCCATTTTCATGAAATTTCTCCCACCTCCTTTTTCCCTTTTTTCTCTCTAGTTTCCACACATCGGAGAAAACATATGACCCTTGACTTTCTTAGTCTGTCTTATTTCACTTAACATAATGATCACCAGTTCCATTCATTTTCCTGAAAATGTCCTGATGAAATGCAGAATCTTGATATTTAGAATATATTCCTGTTTTAACATGCTGTTACACCTGTGACATGAAAAAAATTCATGTCAGCTTCAGAAGTTCTAAAGAGCAGAAGAGAAAAGATGCAGTTTGAATCTTTGGGTGTATCTGTGAATGTCTATTATTTAATATGTACTCATTTGGGCATAAATATTTATTATGTATTCAGGCATTGCTTAATGACGGGGAAACCTTTGCTTGTATGCAAGTTCATTTTCGTGGGAACATCATGGAATGAACTTACCTTAACCTAGATGGTTTAGCCCACTGCACACTGAGGCCATATGTGTGTGTGAGACTCACATAGGCTTATGACTCCTGTCACTATGATGAACAAAAAACACATTACATCAAGCACAAGAGAAAAATGGTGCAATCCAGAGAACTAAATATCAGATGCATGTGGCTGCTGCCAGCATAACATGCATGCAGTTTTATAGTAAGCTTTTTTCTTATAAATAGGAGTATACTCTAAAATAACAATAGTAGTATGGTATAATAAATACATAAACCAGTAACATAGTTATTTATTAACAGGTATTATATACCATACATTGTTGCATGTGCTATTCTTTATCCAACTGGCAGTGCAATAGGTATGCTTTTTTTTTTAGTTCCATTCACAATTTATTGAATTGTCAATCAGATTAATTAGATGCTACAATGATTAAGAGGAGAATGAACCTGAAAAATATCATGAAGGTTTCTTGGATGTCAAGGTGCTACCAATATTGCTGGAATGTTTAAATTATTAGATGTTAAGAAAATGAAGTACTAGCAAGGATTCAATAATAAAAATATTTTAAAGACAATCATATTTGATAATAAATTATTTATAAAACTGATAATTTCAAAATAAATAAAACTTGAGTTGAAAATGCCTCCCCCAAACCCCACTCTAGTATACTTATCTTGTATCCCCATTTTCATTTAGACCAGTGTGTCTCAGTCTCTAATGAGCATATCTATGTCTTGATTTCTGGTTAAGCAAATATGTTGTGGGACCTGACAGTACATTTCTAACAAATAACAGACAAAGTCAATGCTGCTGATCCTTGGACCACCTGTGGAGCAGCAAGGTGACCCAAATATGTCCTCACTAGGACAATCTCCGGCCTAACAAGTGTGTGGTTTTATAGACTCCCGGCTGCAATAATTTGTAATCAAACAAATAAATAACCAAAACTTGTCACACACAAAAAATAAATCTTGGAAGAAAAGAATGTTTTCAGTGAATTCTTGAAGGATACCAAGTGTTTCTATTTTTCTGACAGGGACATCTCTGATACATTACAATATAGATCAGTAAACCAAATTGTGGTAGTTTGAAAACATGAAGTTACTATATTTTGAGGCTCTCCTACAGTTAATTCAAGTTCAGAAAATTCACCCAGCCAGTACACTGCAAAACCACTCAAATAGCCAAAATAATCCTGAGCAGAAAGAGTGAAGCAGGAAGTATCACAATACCAGACCTTAAACTGAACTACAGAGCAATAGTAACAAAAACAGCATGGTACTGGCACCAAAACAGACAGGCAGACCAATGGTACAGAATAGAAGACACAGAGACAAACCCACAAAAATACAGTTACCTCATACTAGACAAAGGAGTCAAAAACATACAATGGAGAAAAGATAGCCTGCTCAACAAATTGTGCTGGGAAAACTGGAAATCCATATGTAATAAAATGAAATTAAGCCTCTATCTCTCATCCTGCACAAAACTCAACTCAAAATGGATCAAGGACTTAGGAATTAGACCAGACGCCCTGCACCTACCAGAAGACAAAGTAGGCCCGAATCTTCATCATGTTGGCTTAGGATCAGACTTCCTTAACAAGACTTCCAAAGCACAAGAAATCAAAGCAAGAATCAATGAATGGGATGGATTCAAACTAAAAAGCTTTTTCTCAGCAACAGATACAATCAATAATGTGAAAGAGAGCCTACAAGGTGGAAGAAATCTTTTCCACACACACTTCAGATAGAGCACTAGTCTCCAAAATTTATAAAGAATTTACAAAATTTTGCATCAAAAATACAAAGAACCCAATCAATAAATGGGCCAAGGAACTGGACAGACACTTTACAGAAGATATACAGGCAATCAATAAATATGTGGAAAAGTGTTCAACATCTCTAGTAATCAGAGAAATGCAAATTAAAACAACTCTAGATTTCATCTTACTCCAATTAGAATGGCTATTATCAAGAAAACAAACAATAATGAATGTTGGCATGGATGTGGGGAAAAAGGCACACTTTTACACTGCTGGTGGAGTTGCAAATTGATACAGCCACTCTGGAAAGCAGTGCGGAGATTCCTCAGAAAACTTGGAATGAATCTATCTTCTGACCCAGCTATCCCACTACTCAGTTTATACCCAAAGGACTTAAAATTAGCATACTACAGTAATGCAGCCATATCAATGTTTATAGCAGCTCAGTTCACAGTAGCTAGATTGTGGAACCAACCTAGATGCCCTTCAACAGATGAATGGATAAAGAAACTATGGTGTATATATACACAATGAATATTATTCAGCCATAAAGAATAAAACTATGGCATTTGCAGATAAATAGATGGAACTGGAGAAGATCATATTAAGTGAAATAAGCCAATCCCAAAAAACCAAAGGTCAAATGTTTTCCCTGATAAGTGGATGATGATATATAATCGGGTTGTGGGGGTGAGGAGTGAGAGAAGAATGGAGAAACTTTAGATTACATAGAGGGAAATGAGAGGGAGGAGGGGACAGGGGTATGAAAAGTGATGGAATGAGACAGACATCATTACCCTATGTACATGTGATTACTTGAATGTTATGAATCTACATCATGCACAACCACAGAAATGAAAATTTTACTCCATTTGTGTACAATGAATCAAAATGCAGTCTGTAAAAATATAAATAAATAAATAAATAAATAATTTTAAAAAGAGTGGATGAGAAGAATGAACACATACAATCACATACTTCCACAATCTTAGACTTATAAAACTGAATCAAGAACAAGGCCAATTCAAAATACAAGTCATAAGAAAACAGGGAACTTTAGGAGAAAAGAACTTGTTGGTAATACTTGAAGGAGCCAATTGATACTTTCCAGGTCTGTAAGCTAAATTGTAGGAAAACAGATTTCAAAGAGGATATGAGATATGTTCCGGGGGATAAAGGATTTAATATGAAAATTACTGATCCCACAATCCTAATGGCTTTAATTTAAAAGAGAACAAAGCATTCTCCTCCTCCTCCTCTTCTTCCTCCCTCCCCTTCTCCTTCTTCTTTCTTCTTCTTTCTTCTCCTTCTCCTTCTCCTCCTCCTCCTCCTCCTTCCTTCTCCTACTCCTCCTCCTCCTTCTTCTTTCCTCTTCCTCTTGTTCTTCTTCTCTTCCTCCTTCTTTCCTCTTCCTCTTGTTCTTCTTCTCTTCCTCCTCTTCCTCCTCCACCTCCTTCTTATTATCGTCTTATCTAAGATGGATGAGTATTTTGTGTGAACATGTTTTCTGCTTTTTTCTCTACAAAGATTACCTCATTTGATCATCACATTATCCCTATAATTTTTAGATCATTACAATCCCAAAATTGTGAATAAAGACAGTAATATTCAGGGAGAATTAAAATTTTTCCCAAGGCAACACAACCAGTAAGTCACAGAGCATGGTCTTCATCCCACATGTGTGTGACTATAAAATACACTCATTTTTTTGGAAATACACCGAGGAGTGGGATAGCTGTGTCAAATAGTGGCTCCATTTCTAATTTTTCAAGACTGGTTGCACCAATGTGCATTCCCATCAGCAATGTATGAATGTACCTTTTCCCCCACATCCTCACCAACATTTATTGTTACTTGTATTCTTTTTTTTCTTTTTTTCTTTTTTTCTTTTTTTTTTTTTTGCAGTGCTGGGAATTGAACCCAGGGCCTTGATGCTTGGAAGGCAAGCATTCTACCAACTGAACTATATCCTCAGCCCTTGTTACTTGTATTCTTGATAAATGTAATTCTGACTGGAGTGAGGTGAAATCTTAGTTTAGTTTCAATTTGCATTTCTCTAATTGTTAGAGATGTTGAACATTTTTTCATATGTTTGTTGATCATTCATATTTCTTCTTTTGAAAAGTCTTTTCCATTCCTTTATCCATTTATTGATTGGGTTGTTTGGCGGGGGTTAAGATTTTTGAGTTCTTTGTATATCCTGGAAATTCTAGGTAGAGGAAATGTGGTGTGTATACACAATGGAGTATTACTCAGCCATTTGTAAGAACGGCTTTATGACATTTCCAGTAAATGGATAGATCTGGAGATCATCCTGCTAAGTGAAATAAGCCAATCCCAAAAAACAAAGGTTGAATGTTTTCACTGATATGTGGAAGTTAGCCCATAATAAGGGAGGGGAGAGAATAGACGTTAAGTGGATTAATCTCCTTATTTTAGAGATGGAGTATCTGAGACCTAGAAATCACAATCGAAGTCATTATAATTATTAGCAACTTTGAATTTGTATGTTTTGATAAGGAGAACAAGCATATTAGAAAAAAAGATTAGTAAGATTCCATTTTTAAAAAATTAGAGAATAAAAGGACAAACCACAGACTGAAAAAAATATTTTCTATTCGCATGTAATAGGGTTCTCCAGAGAAACAGAAGCAATTGTGTGTACACCTGTGCATGTGCACACATGTGACTTGAGAAAGTTTTTCTTAAAAACTGGTTAAAACTCACAATAAGGGGGAGGGAGAATAGAAGTTCACTGGATTAGACAAAGGGGAATTAAGGAAAAGGAGGGGAGAAAGGAATAGGAAAGACAGTAGAATGAATCAGACATAACTTTCCTATATTCATATATGAATATCTGTGAATTTCACCTTTATATATATCTGTAAGGCACTATTTTTAAAAAAATGATAGATAAATGTGTGTGGGATCTTTAATTTTAACCAATGGAATACAAGAGAGGTGATGGGCTATCACTCCCTTGATTGTGTTATATCGGGTTGCAAAGGTGAAGGAATTTCTCAGTTGCAATAAAGTCAGTCAAAGGGAGATCAACCCAAGGAGGGGGGATGAACTAATCAGTTGAGATCTCTCAAGAGGGTCTATGTGTCAAATAAAACTTGAGACCTTCAACTGTTGCCCCAAAGAAGAAAAGTGTTATGATGTTGAAAGGACTGAATTCTGTCAACAGACAGTGAGCTTAAAGAAAACCCTGAGACTCAAATGAGACCCATCACTCCAGCCAGCTCTTGACTGCAGCCTTGTGAGACCCTGAGCAGAAGACCCAGCTAAGCCAGACCCTGATTCCTGGTCCACAGAAACTGTAACATGATAAATGACTTGTTTTAGCCTCCAAAATTAATCCAAATAGCCATGCAGAAACATAAAAACTAATACATTAGAGGTTCTGCTGGAGATAAAATTTAGAAATCATTAGTACAGATCCCATACATGCTAATTATTACCCATTTGCCTCATTCCCACTAATCCATCCTTCTGTCTTTCTTTGTACCTAGGAGACTGCCTCTACTGACTACACACCTGAACTTCCTTGGGCCAACCAATGAGAGGAGACAACAAGAGGTGAGAAAGCAGGAGTCTGGTCCCCTTATTCCCTCCAAACCTTGTCAAAAGTAGATATGACTAGGCCCCTGCCAAATGAACAAAGCCCCCTGGGTGGGGCTCCAACCTCCTAATCCCCACTCTCCACCCTGTGGGTTGGCCTTAGCAGGAGCAGATATAGTTTATCTACATAACAGTGGTAAAGACCAAGAGCATGGATAAAAATGCTGATGTGTAAGATGTTTAGAGGTGGAGCTGTGGGTAATTGATTTTCCAGTTGTCTCTAGTCTTAGTAAAGGTAACAGCTGAAATCAGGATGATGGAGACGTGTCAGAGGTTTAAGAGCAAAGAAAGTCATGGAATAGTCATCTAGGAGAACAGAGATGAATAGACTAGAGAAATGGACCATAGGTGCTGGCAGCATTAAGGATTCACTTGAGGTTGTTGAGCATTTCTAAAGGGTTATTACTCAAAACATTGATTCTTCTCCAATTACACTCAACTGTGAGGTACAGAAACAAAAAAGCACAGTGAGAGCTATTGAGTATTGAGAGTTGTCCAGGTATAGCAGACACTATAGGTGACCTGTCCAGATCCCATGAGAGAGCATTTATCAGATTGGTTCAATAATTCCCCCACTAGCTTGAGCAGCTTCCACTGCTAATAGCTCACACCTGCGACCTTCCCCAGAAGGTTATTCTTGGGTGAGTGGAGCCACCTTATCCTGTGAGGACTGAACTCAGGGAAACTTAGAATACTCCCCCTTTTTGCCACAGGACAGGACGGAGTTCATGTTATAGTTGATAGTCAAGATCAAGGTGAGGCTTGACTTTACCATGTCCATGATTAGCCACTTCCCTGTTCTCTCTTGCAGGTTTCTCCTGAGAACCGTCCATTATGTAATGCCCACTTCTGCCTCTGATCTTCAGAGCAGTCCTGAGGAATGAACTTTTCCCTAGGTGATAAAGAATAATGACAGGAGAGGTAGCTCCACTATAACCTGGAGCTGGTAGGTAGAGATGCTGTTACAGGACAGGGCTCTCTGGCTTCAATGTGGATAACAGGTTCTGTTAGAGTAGAGGAGGTCAAACAGCAGCATTAATCATTAGGAGATAGCTACTACAGTGGAGAATAAGGTCAGCATATCGGCCCAGGGTTCTGATAGGGAGTAAAATCTACGGAGACAAATAACATAGGACTGCATTCCTAGAGGCAAAGATTCACAGGCACAAACTACGTCACTTTTCATACAGAATAATCAAAAGAAACCAAGAACAAATGAGCTGAAGTCAGAACTGTACCAGTTCAATAGAGTCCTGGGGGTTTCCCATTTTCAGATCTCGGCAGAAAGCTGAATAAAACCTTTGGTGTTAGATTGGAATTGAGATTACAGTGAATTAAAAGATTCAAGGTCCTGAACAAATGTGAAGTTTGTAGCAGTTTGTGGTTTTAGGCATGCTGGGACACCTCCTTCAAAGCAAAAGGCAAGATTGTAACTTGCACAATAAGAAAGGGGCTCAAGTTTTGGTAAGATTCAGGGGATTTTGAGGTTAGCATATTGCATAAGAAAGATACTGCTCTTATATATTGATTGAGTTATGTGGAATAATGTCAGTATTGAAGAAAGGGTTCTGCAGCAGGTTCAGCCTGCAATATTAGGAACACTATCACTTGAGCCATATGACTCACAGATCTCATCATACTGGAGGTCTGTGGGGGAGAAAAAGAGGACATTTGGAATAATTATAGATAGCTAGCAGGAATATAAAATAAGATAACCACTGTGGAAAAGATTGGCAGTTCTTCAAAATGATAAACAGAGTTACCATGTATCCCACAAATTCCACCACTAAGCAAATACCTGAAATTGTATCTCCATACAAATGTTCTTAGCAATATTATTCATAATAGCCAACAAACTAAGGGCACATCATTAAATAGATAAGAAAAATGTGGTATATCCATACAAGATACTATCATTTGCTAATAAAAAATTCTGAAGAACTGTCAGGCATGGTGGTACACACCTGTAATTCCAGGAGCTGGGGAGGCTGAGGCAGAAGGATCACAAGTTCAAAGTCAGCCTCAGCAACTTAGCAAGGCTCTGAACAACTTAGCAAAACCCTCAAATTAAAAAATAAGAAGGGACAGGGATGAAGCTCAGTAGTTAAGCACCCCTGGGTTTAATCCCTGATACCAAAAAAATCCTGAAGAATTAATATTTGCAATAACATAAGCGAAAATAAATTAAAATATCTTGCTTAGTGAAAGAAGTCAGGCACACACACACAGAAAAAAAAAACATATCATTCTGTTTATGTAAAATGCCCTCAATATAAACAGTCTCTGGGACTGAGTCAGAGGGAGTAGATGCAGAGAAGGCATAGAGAATAACTGCTAAAGGATAAAAGGTCTCTTTTTGAAGTGATGAAAAATTTTAAATTACATTGTGACAATGTTTGCACAACTCTGAATATACTAAAAACAATTGCACTATACATATGCATCACACATTAATTCCCACCAGAGGGCATCCACTGCTAAAAGGGATGAAACAACCAAGTGAATAAGACCCACTAGATGTCAGCCAGCCTCTGTCCTTGGCCACCCTAATGCTGATTCGATGGGATCATGGATGAACAGCCATGGTGGCAAAGATGGAAGATACGTGTGAGCACGATAGCACAATCCCACGCTCACCAACACTGATGTTACTACTGTACCATTATTGTCAACAGCAAAGGCTGTCACTGAGGCCCCCAGGATGATACCATACTCAGGAGGCTGAAGAGCCAAATGTTGATATCTGGAACAGCTGGAACTGAAGTTTCAAGGACTATGTTCAATAGAAGTGGTGAAAGAGGGCACTCCTGTCTTGTTCTAGTTTTTAGAGGGAATGCATCATTCCATTTAGAATGATGTTGGCCACGGGCTTAGCATAGGTAGCTTCTACAATGTTCAGCTATGTTACTACTATCCCTAGTTTTTACAGTGCTTTGAACATAAAGAGGTGCTGTATTTTGTCAAATGCTTTTTCTGCATCTATTGAGATAATCATGATTTTTGTCTTAAAGTCTATTGATGTCATGTCTATTGATTACATTTATTGATTTCCGTATGTTGAACCAACCCTGCATCCCTGGGATGAACCACACTTGATCATGGTGCACTATCTTTTAAATATGTTTTTGTATGCAATTTGCCAGAATTTTATTGAGAATTTTTGCATCTATGTTCATCAGGGGTATTGGTCTGCAGTTCTCTTTCCTTGATGTGTCTTTGTCTGGTTTGGGTATTAGAGTGATACTAGCCTCATAGAATGAGTTTGGAAGGGTTCCTTCCTTTTCTATTTCATGGAATAATTTGAGGAGTATGAGTATTAATTCTTCTTTGAAGGTCTTATAGAACTTGACTGAAAATTCATCTAGTCCTGGGCTTTTCTTGTTTAGTAGGCTTTTGATGGTGTCTTCTATTTCATTGATTGAAATTGATCTGTTTAAATTGTGTATGTCCTCCTGCATCAGTTTGGGTAGATCATATATGTCTTTGAAATTTGTCAATGTCTTCAAGTTTTTCTATTTTATTTGAGTACAAATTTTCAAACTTATTTCTAATTATCCTCTGCATTTCAGTAGTGTCTGTTGAAATATTTTCTTTTTCATCATGAATTTTAGTAATTTGAGTTTTCTGTGACTAAGGGTTTATCAATTTTATTTATTTTTTCAAAAACCAACTTTTTGTTTTGTCAGTTTTTAAAATGTTTCTTTTGTTTCAATTTCATTGATTTCAGCTCTGATTTTAATTATTTCCTGTCTTCTGCTGTTTTTGGTGTTGATTTGTTCTCCTAGGGCTTTGCAATGTCATGTTAGGTCATTTATTTGTTGACTCTTTATTCTTTTAATAAATGAGCTCAATTCAATGAACTTTCCTCTTAGCCCTGCCTTCATAGCATCCCAGAGATTTTGATATGTTGTATTGGTGTTCTCACTTACCTCTATTGTGTTGTGGTCTATTTGATTCTTGAAATGGAGAAGGGATTGTTTGATATACATAGATGCTCCACTGTTTGGGGCAAATATATTAAAATTGATATGTCTTTTGGTGTATGATTTCCTTAAGCACTATGAAATGTCCCTCTTAATTCCTTCTGACTAATTTTGGTTTGAAGTCCACTTTGTCTATATGAGATGTAAACCCCTGCTTGTTTACACAGTCCATGTAAGCGATATATTTTTTCCCAACCTTTCACCTTCAGTCTGTGGATGTATTTTCCTAGGAGGTGAGTCTCTTGAAGACAGCATATTGTTGGGTCTTTTTTCTTAATCCAATCTGCCAGTCTATGTTTTTTGATTAATGAGTTTAGGCCACTAACATTCAGCGTTATTACTGAGATATGATTTGTGCTCCCAATCATTTTGGTTTATTTTTGGTTTTTAACTTGACTTTGTTTCTCATTTGATTGACTTTCCTTTAGTGCAGTTCCTCCCTTTGCTGGTTTTCATTGTTTGTTTTGTTTTTTCATTCTCATTCTGAAAATGTCCTGTAGTGCTGACTTTCTAGTTGTTCTTTTAACTTTTGTTTATCATGGAAGGTTTTTATTTCTTCTTCAAATCTGAAGCTTAATTTCGTTGGATGTAAAACTCTTGGTTGGCATTATCTTTCAGAGCTTGATATATGTTATTCCAGGACCTCCTGGAGTTG